>MVGU01001382.1:87500-90000 GCA_002005505.1 Botryococcus braunii | reverse complement strand
AAGGGTGAGGGGGTTGAAGTAGCGCTTCATTGAAGTTTCATCTGCAGGACCCATTAGGGCAGCACTGAAGCGATCAATCGCACTTCGGATGTCGCTACGGAACAACACGGCTGGCCTTGTTTTGTTTCCTCTTACGGGAGCCTAAATACCGTCCAGAAAACCGTCGTCCTATAAAAAAGGACGACGGCCTATTAATCATTATTAATTGGGCTATTCATTAATAGGCTTTTCGCCAGTGAGGGTATCCGCTGCAGTGGTGCGGGTGTACCTCCCATGTGCATATTGTGAGGCTCGCATCCTTGCGCAATCCTTGCGCATCCTTGCGCATGCGAGCCTTACAAGGTAGGGACAACCCAATCGCATCACTGCGCAGCTTATATGCATGCTGCCACGTAGTCGTGCCCGTGCAGCCTATTAGACCACGGCCGTGGATCAATTGAGGGGCTCAACAGTCTGCACGACGGAGTTTAAAGAATTGCTTTGCGCAAGGCATATATGTACAGCATGCATGCTGTACATATACGACGTCGCGAAGTCGGAATGTCGTAAGCAAAAGCCCGCTAGCGCTAGAGTGTCGCAGTTGAAAGTGAATTCCTGGGTATGTATGTATATTATGTCTTATACAACATATCTCCAACTGTGCATTTGCCAAGATTTGGGACTGGTGTCACCGGTGTCATATGAAGGTGGATACAGTAGGTGTATATATACAGGAGTGTTTATGTAAGAGTAGTGCAATTATAATTTGCTAAACCCTCTAATTAGAGGGTTTAGGAAATGAGACGGAACATTACATTAAGCTTGCACGGAATCCCTTACAATCTGTATCCTTGTTGCGTCGACTAGGGACACGTCCAATCTGTATCCTGGTTGAGCTACGCTACTACCAGGCACACTTGCCGTACTGTACCTTCCACGAGACCTTATCCAGAAGGACCATGATAACCCGGATCCGACCAGAGCACTTAGCCGATTCGAACCCGGTCCTAGTCACTGTTACACTTAATGTATCCATCGGGGTGTACACAGGAATGTATATATATCCATGGCGCCACCGTGCTGAATATAGTAGGTGTGTATATTCACGGGAATGTATGTGGCCTGCCGGATTTGAATTGGAGGCGCTCCTGTTGAAGAGGTATCTCTGAAGTTGGGGTGTGTTTTCTCCCAAAGAAGTTAAACCTTGGGATAGGGACGTGTCTTTGAAGTTAGGGTGTGTTTCGAAACACGAAACACAATTATTCCTCGGGATGGTGGTTCTGAGTAACACGATTTACTCAAAACACTAAGCTAGTAATTGATAACTTACTATATAATCATGTGTGGCTTACAGAATGGTGCAATATAAATCGGCTACGACAGTGGATATAGCTGCTGGTCCGTTTAAAACGGTAATATGGGAAGCGGGATTATCTGGCATCCATGTCAGGTAATATCGGATACTACTTTTTAGGATCACGCTATGACTGTCATAACTTATGAGCAGGTCCTTAAGTTTATTTCCAATGCAGATTCTCATCTTCTCAACTTGCAGGAAGCTCGAGCCTGCTTCAAGATATCGGGGCTACTCCACATGTACAAATAGTAGTTGCCCAACTATCATTTGTACCCATGGGTTATAACCCTGATTTGGCTAAATGTTTGTAAGAATCTTTGAAAGAGAAAGAGCACGTCTCTGCTCGAGCCTATCCGTTTACTCTTTGCTGTCTGTCCTTGGATCCTTCCAGCGCTGGAATATTCCAGCCTTAATCAATCATTAATATTTAAACTGATTCATCAATCATCAGACTCCAAAAGCTGCGTCTCACAAGCTCATCAAAGATTTCTTCGCGCTAATCGTGACAAACTCCCTTACTCTCTCAGATAAATTTCCGACGCACGTCTGGTTGACACACTTGTAACTGACTGATGGGTCACAATGTTAGTGGGTGTGGTCCAGCATGACTACACTCAATCAGAAAATTGGAAGTGAACCTTCAAAATACCAAACAGCTGAGGTGTCGTTCTGGAGTGAAGACCGACCACGGTGTCGTTCTTCTGCGCTGGAACCGGCCACGACATCGTCCTTCTGCCCTGGAGACGACCACAATATCGGCTTTCTGCCCTGGAGACGTCCACAATGTCGCCTTTCTGCCCTGAAGACGTCCACGATATCGCCTTTCTGCCCTGAAGACGTCCACGATATCGCCTCTCTGCTCTGGAGACGACCACGATATCGTCTTTCCGCCCTGAAGATGACCACGCTGTAGTTCGATTTGCACTGCCACAGCGCAAACCCCAAGAGGGTGATGCAGATGACGACTCTGCCATCGATGAGCTTATTGCAATTCTCCAGACTCCATGTTTAAGGCGGCGGGAAAAACTTGACGCTCTGGTCGGAGGTGGTGGCGCCCCGGAACAGCCTGCACTCTCCCCACCAACGTCTAGGCTCTACTAGTAGATGTACTAATTCCTGCTTTCCTTACTTCCCCACAAAGTTTTGGCTCTGGATGTAGCAATT
>MVGU01001382.1:67500-80000 GCA_002005505.1 Botryococcus braunii | reverse complement strand
GCTTGGCCTGCTGGATGCGCAATGCAGGGTCCAGGGTACTGCCTGGGAAAGGCGGTACGGGTGGGGGAAGTAGTTGCTTGTTCAGGCGCTAGTACACAATTGGGGGGGGGGGGTGCCTGTACAGGCGTTTGTATACGTGGAAGGGAAGGGTCGCCTGTGCAGGCACTTGTGTACATGAAGCGAGGGGGTTGCCTGTATGGCACAGGGTTGGCTGCCCTGCCTCATGTTCAAGTGGGGTTAAGGTAGTCGGACTCCTTACTAAAGAGTGCCTGTTCTGGCGCTGAGGCAGGCTAAGGGGGGCGCTTAGTGGGAGGGAACGGGTGCCTGTACAGGCGCCTGTGCAAGTGACAGGGAGGGAAGGGGGTTGCCTGTACAGGCGTTTATGTAAAGTAGAGGAGAGCGGTGCCTTTGTATTGGGAGGGGACGGGTTTCCTGTACATCCGCTTGGATGAGTGGGCGGGAAGGGTTGCCTGTTCAGGCACTGGTAAAAGCCCCCCCCCCCCCCCCCCCCCGGGCGGGGAAAAGTGCCTTTGTAAAAGTGCGCCCCACTGGTAAAAGTGCCTTTGTATTTGGGCCCGGGGGAGGGGGGGGGGGAGGGTTGCATGCACAGGCGCTTGTAATGGTTGGAGGGGGGGGGGGGGGAGGGTTGCCTGTTCACGCACTTTGTTTGAAGGTGGGGGTTGGGGGGGGGGGTGTGGGCCTGGGAAGGCGCTTGGATGACCGGGAGGGAGGGGTTGCCTGTACAGGCGCTGAACAACTGGGGGCTCGTCCTACAAGAGCTGTCAACGATGAGGGGCCCCAGTGAGCAGCGGTACCTGGTGCACCACAGCATTGCCAAATTTAGAAGGGCGATCCATCTGCGGCCGGAGTTCGACCGCGCCTGCTACAACCTGGGCACAGTGTTCTACTCGCACGCTTGCACCCTCCAGGCAGCCGCGCGGCAAGCTCTCTCTTCCTTCCTTACGCAGGTGTGTCTTTCTCCTAAAGCAACGCTGCCTTGGCTCTTTAACTCCTGAAAAAGGAGGCTCTGGCCTTGCGCTCCTCTGTGTCTGTGGGTAGGAACTTGCTCGGAGGCTTACGACGCGGACGCGGGGTCAAACCCCCTCCAAAGACCTCCGTCTCCATGAACAAGAACCAGATCATTTTGTTTCTTGGCCATCGGTTTTTTTCTGGGTTTCCAACCCCTTTCTGTCTCTCTGAATGATATTGGTTTCCCCAACTTTTGATGGTTTGATGATACTACCAATGATGATACCCCAACTTTTGATGGTTTGATGATCTTTTCATGTTTCTGAGAACACGAAGTGCGTCGAGCTTGTAACATGTCCGCTGTTGCTCCTTGACGAGAACACTCTCATCCGAACTTCACGCCCCCTTACGAGCTGATCTTATCGTTTATTCCCAGAACAAGCGTTTCTGGAGGTCCCCCTTCAGGATTTGCTTTCATAGTCCGCAGCACCTATCAATCGGTAGTATCTCAAAACAGCCTTCCGCACCGCCGCCGCTCCTCTTCCTCCTTCTCCTTCACCTCCTCCTCCTCCTCTGCCTCGTCCTCCTCCTCCTCCTCCTTCCCCTCCTCCTCCTCCTCTGCCTCGTCCTCCTCCTCCTCCTGTTTCCTCTCCTCCTCCTCCTCCTTCCCCTGCTCCTCCTCCTCCTCCTCCTCCTCCTCCCGCTGCTGCATTCTGTCATGTGTGTTATTCGCCACTGACAGTGGGGAGGAGCAGGACCTGAGGGACCTGCAGCGGGAACGGGCCACGGAAGCTGCCACGAACCTGGCCTTTGCATTGGCGGGGCAGTACATTGCCGTGGCGTATGCGCTCAGCCCTGCCAAGGACGTGTACCGCTCGTCCTTGTCTGTGGTGCAGTCGCTGCTCCCCCTCCCCTACCTCCGGGCGGGGTTCCTCACCGCCACCACCACTGACACAGAACTCACTTGCGGAGAGAGGTCCGATCCCCACCCATTCCGCCCAGTGTGCAGTAAGGTTCTCTTGTTCATCGTGTGTGTGTGTGTGTGTGTGTGTGTGTGTGTGTGTGTGTGTGTGTGTGTGTGTGTGTGTGTGTGTGTGTGTGTGTGTTTGCGTGCATGCGTGTGGGTGGGTGCGTGTGTGTGCGCGCTCTCGCGGGCGTGCACGTGAAGGGGGGACTTCTTTCATCCGGATGAGCCAAATTCATCAATGCCTGCTGGGGAGAGACAAGGCAGTGGGACATTTACTGGGAAGGGGGGTCACACATTTTCAGAAAGTGACTTAAACGGTGGACGGAAAATCCTTTCCGATCACGCCAGCAGACACCCCAAGAATTGCCGACGGTGAATTCCGGACGATCCCCCGAACGTCATGGCCAAGTAACTGTTTGTTGTGCCGACTGTGCTGATGATCAATTCAGGAGCTTCTTGCACTGATTGTGCTCCAGATCAATGCAAGAGAATTGTACTGCTGACTGTGCACATGTCGAAGAGGTAATTGTACTGCTGACAGTGCACATGTCGAAGAGGTAATTGTACTGCTGACTGTGCACATGTCTAAGAGGTAGCTGTCTGCTGACTGTGCACATGTCGAAGAGGTAATTGTACTGCTGACAGTGCACATGTCGAAGAGGTAGCTGTACTGCTGACTGTGCACATTGGAAGAGGTAATTGTACTAGAAGACTTGACATGCGGGGGGGAAGCAGGTGGCAGAGGCACTGGTTTGTGTTGGACCACGAAAGCTTCAGAGTCCGATCCGCTGAGCTGGCGCGCGACGAGTCGGACTACGCGGCGATTGCCGAGCACGACAGCGATGCCGACGAAGACAAATTCCACAGGTGTGTTGTCCACGGGAACCGTCCCGCAAGCCACGAAGGCAGTACAGTCCCAATGTTGCGGCATATGCCTTGCGTAGAGGCTTGTAGGCAATCGCTTTTAAGGTGTTGAGTGGCCCTGTACAGTATTACTGGCCCTGTACAGTGCTGAGTGGCACCGTACGGTGTTGAGTGGGGCTGTACAACGTTGAGTGGCCCTGCACAGTGTTGAGTGACAGTGTACTGTACAGTTTTGATCGGCACTGTACAGTGCTGAGTGGCACTGAACAGTGCTGCGTAGCCCTGTACGGTATTGAGGGGGCCTGTACAGAACTGAGTGGCCCGTACGGCGTGGAGTGCACTGTACTGTGTGTGAGTGGCACTTTACAGTGTCAAGCGCTCTGTATGGCGCCTGCCAACGAGTCTACGTCATCCTACTTTTGGTACCTTATGGGTTCCGCTGTTGTTATATAGTCCATGGAGTCCGAAGTAGGATCAGCTGGTCTTCAAGAATCTGGACCACTTGGGAGCGTGGTGATGGACCTCTTGCACCGTCCAAGTGTTCGAATCCAGGCCTGGCCACGAAAGTTAGTTCAAGTCCTACATTGTGTTTTCCCCCCGCTCGCTCTCCCTCTCTTCTGCACCCCCAAATCCAATTCAGAGTGAAACCCCTGAGCCCATGCAGAGTCAAATCCCGAATCCATTTCAGAGCCGGATTCCAATCCAAAATCAAAAGCCAGAGCTCTAATGTAGGGCCACACGCGAGTCCCATGCAGATTCAACCCTTAATTCCTGCTCAGAGTCGATCCCTGGTTATGACGCGCACTGAATCTCAAACCTATGTGGGGAGGGCGCGGGACTTAAATGTTGTTTGTCTGCGCATGCCGAGTCTTCTGGAGCGCCTCGGGACGGACGGACGAAGGCCAGGTGGGATCCTGTCCTGTCTGAAGGACATCGGCTGTTTTTGAACGGGGGTGGGCCTGGAATGCAGGATAATGCTGGCGGACATTTTGACGGTGCGAAAGTGTTCGGATCCTAGCCTGCCCAAAGGCTTTGCCATGTGGGTGTCCCTGCACAGCCGCCCTCAAGGACATTACTACATCGCGGGTACGGGCCCTCTGCTGTACTCTAGCACGTGTGTCCCCACACGCGCACACACACACACACACACACACACACACACACACACACACACACACACACACACACGCACACGCACACACACACGCACACACACACACACACACACACACACACACTCACACGCACACATGCACGCACGCACACGCACACACACACGCACACACACACACACACACACACACACACACACTCACACGCACACATGCACGCACGCACACGCACACACACACACACACACGCAAACACCCACGCACACCCAAGCCACCCCCCCCCCCCAACCTCATCCGCGCACCCCCCTCCCCCCGTCCCCACGCACCCCTCGACTTGGGACTCCCACCTCAGGGAGCATCAGAAGGTTACAGTATGGTTGGAGGAGGCTTGCCGTCCGTGCATGTATGTCACGGTCCGAGTCTGAGGGGTGGCTGGGCTGGGACAGCGTACTTGGACGAGTTGGAAGGATGGGTGGACGCTCTGCACTTGGCAGGCCATCTCGCCAGCACGGGGAGGGTGCCCGCTCTGCATACCGCGCTGGCTGCGCCGGCGCAGCCACGAGAGGAAACCCCCGAGGGACCAACGCCCCTGCTCGTGCAGGTGGAGTGACTTCCTTTCCCCGTCGATGGGGAAAGAGAAGGGAAGGGAAGGGAAGGATATCCCACCCCCCCCCCGGTGTGTGCCGTCTAACGCACACGCTTGCAGTTGTCTTAAAGGGATTACGTCCGTCCAGCCCACTGAGCATGGTGATGGCCCCCTGGGGACCCTTCAGTGGATGCCACGTGCTTTGGTTTCTGGTTTGGATGTGCGCTGCAATGTTTGGGTCTGGGTGTGCATTGGAATGTGTCAATGTTGGTAAGCAGACCGTGGGGTTTCGTACCAATTGGTGATGAGATCAAGTGACTTTTACTGGTTCGTATAGTATACATAGTATTAGATGCAATACATGTTTTGAATGCAGTGTTGCAAGACGGTACTGGTTGCAAATACATGCTTAATCACTTCTACTTCGAAGTATTTGCGAGTTTCATTTTGGATTTTTGAGTGGAACCGCCACGCAACCCATGCGGAGATAGTTAGTTCAGCAAGCGCCATTGTGGGCTGATTCGCAAGCTTTGAGGGTGGTGAAGGAGAGTCTTGCAGCTGCAAATGCCAAACGAGGTCCATGTGGCCTAGGCGATCCACGTGGCCCTTGACAAGGCATGACGCCCACACGTCCCTTTCGAGGGGAAGTCGATCGCATGTTTTGGCTTGGGTCGAAGTTGTGTGTAGAGTGGGCGTTTGAGACGGATGTCGTGCATGATATCATCGACCAAAACTCTCCGTGAACCAAGTTAAATGAAAAGTGAAGCACGCTTCAATCTTTTGTCATACATTCGTCCTGCCAAGGTCGAAAGCTTTGGTACGTGAGGCAAGATTGCGTTCTGAAAGAAAACGAGGAATAGCCGCACATGCACATGTGGAAGAACGGCTGCAGAAGAGCTGTGGTGATAAAGAAGACATGAATATGCAGTTCTCTGCTTCTGCGCATGGACACAGTACACGTTTGAACACATTCTGGCTCCTAGAGGTAGACAATCCCTGGGCCCCGTTAATCTTGCACATAGGAGCACCGGGATGCGTATGCATTGCTGGCGCAAGGAACCTCATGCAGGAGATTGTCTGGGGAGCACGTGAATACATATTTACATTTGTAAATATGTACATGCATGCATCTACGCAAATGTACATGCACATCTACATGTACATGTAATATGACTTGTGTGTGCACATGCCTATATATCTGCATGCATTTGCAAACGTATGGTAACTTGCACTGATCTCCGTGGAAGCAAGAACACATGTGAACGTGGCCAGAACGTGCAAAGGGACAGTACGGTTGACTGTGATACGGTTGGACTAGGTTGTCCAATAACTGTGGGAGGTGTACACGGTACACACACGTGTACACACATTGCACACACGTATAGGAGCTGGTGTACGTGTATCCCATGTGTGTGTGCACGCGTGGGCTGTGTGCACAGGTGGATGACAAAGGGTCTTGCGCTTTCAAGCCTCTTCTTTCACAACGCCTCGCTTCTTGACATATAGGTTCAAAGACAGCAATTGCAAGGCACTGAGCAGACGCGAGCAGAATCCCGGAATCCAAAATCAAAATTTTGGGGATCCCGGAATCCCAAAATTCCGGAAAAAAGAAGTTTGCTGATTCGCCCAGCATAACCTTGTTCAGTACTCCCTCTGATGTTTCCTCGGTGTTCCAAACACAATACAAAGTGAAGGATACTTTCCTTGCATCAGCACATTCCAGGAGCCGGACCCTCATCACTTTCACTACCCCGACGTTGGTGCTCCAATCAGAATACACGGACTCACACCTCTTTTCCTTGCATCAGCCCTTCCGAACACTCGGGCCCCCATCACTCTCCCGTCCGCGCCGTTGGAATTCCAAACAGAATATGGACTCATCACGCGCTTTTCCTTGCATCAGCACTCCAGAATCCGGACCCCAATGACTCCAATGCCGGCGTGTCGGGCCGCCGCCTGCCGCAACACATACACCTGCTGCCCAAGGCGCAACTCTGTAACAGCCACAGGTCCTGATGCTCCCCCGGCACTTCTCGAAGCCACCACCGTGTTCGGCTCTTTTGTGGCCTGCGACTGGCCTGCTTGTGCGGCGGAGGCAATACTGTCCGCTGAGGAGGCCTCCTCAGCAGTGGTCCCTCCGGATACCTGAAGGGCCACCACATCGTCTTAAGCATCTGCCGAGGGAGCGCCCCTTGCGTCCCATGAGCTTCAAAGGCGGGATCGGGGCCTTCTGTGAGCAAAGGGTAAACCGCTCATAGCGCAAAGCCATACCACAGACAGCACTGGTTTGTGCAGAAATATCACAGAATCACATGACATCAACTTTGTGCAAGTTTAAGGAACTTTCTTCCCCCCCCCCCCTTTCCCGGACAGCCGGGGCCCCAACCAGCCAACTCCGCCTGTTCCGCTATCTCCCAGGAGTAGAGGGCCCAACATCCTACGTTTCATGCAGTACTTTGTTTATTTTCCATTTCAAATCAATTGTCTCTGTTGCCGCTGCTGCTGCAGCTGCTGCGGCTCTTGCTTCGTAGACTTTTGTGTGTGTGTGTGTGTGTGTGTGTGTGTGTGTGTGTGTGTGTGTGTGTGTGTGGGTGTGTGTGTGTGTGCGTGTGTGTGGGTGTGTGTGTGTGTGTGTGGGTGTGTGTGTGTGTGCGTGTGTGGGTGGGTGTGGGTGGGTGGGTGGGTGTGTGTGTGTGTGTGTGTGTGTGTGTGTGTGTGTGTGTGTGTGTGTGTGTGTGAATGTGTGTGTGCGCGCGCGCGCACGCGCACGTCCGGCGCGTATTACCATCTCCCCCCTTCCTTCATGGGGCGTGGAGGAGCATGTGCACGAGGGAGAGGGGAGGGAGGAATAGCGGGCATCAACGACAATGGTCTTGGGAAATCAGTCACCTGCCGAAGGAAGCTTGGACCAACTCCAAACTCATCCACGTCCAGTGTGTCTAGCAAATCTTCAGATGTGAGGGTGCGGCCTTCGTCCCGCATGATCCACTGCATAACGCGGCTGTTTTCGCGGCTCAGCCGCCTCCGTCGCAGGTCCCCAGCAGGGTCTCCATTAAGGGCCCGTCCCTCCGCTTCCTGGCCCCTTCCCTGGGCTCCCTCCCCCGGGACCATGCCGACTGCAATGCCTGAAGGCCCTGCACTTTGGGCTGAGGGCCCCGGGGAAGACGCAGACGCAGTACCCCCTGCGGAACCCGAGGTATCCCCCGGCATGCTGGGGGCGGATGCGGCGCTCCCGGAGGGCTCCGGGCGGTTGTGCATGACCCACTCCAACAGGTTTGACTCGCTCCGGGTCAACCTCTGTGGGACGGGCAGCTCTGCTTCCGGGTCGGGACTGGGGGCCGGTGTCCCAGGAGGTACTGCCGTGGGTGCGGCCCCGTCTGTGGTGGTGTCAGGGGCTGGGGTACCCCCCAAACGTCCTTTGCATTCCTGCAAATCAATGCAGCTCTGCATCAATCCCACCCTCGCTAGACAACACGCGGTTTGTGTGTGCTTCCCCTTAGCCTCACCCTTTTCGTAGCTTCGTCTGGCTTTGGCCCCTTTGTGGAAGAAGCCTCATTCAGATTCTTGCTCCTGCAGGCTTTCACCAATTGTGGAACACTCCCTCGCAGCTGAATCAGCCCAGCCCGACTTTCAGTGCTTCTGATGATCCCAAGTTCTCCTCTGGTTTTGATAGCGCCCTGAGTGCTCCCCTGGCTTTGATAGCACCCTGAATGTTCCTCTGGCTGAATGAAACAGCCTCTCCTCTCAACCATCAATGACCATCTTGTGGATTATCCTTCTCCCTTTAACCTCAACTACTTTTGGGGATTCGGGAGTCTCGCAGCACCCTGAGGGCTCCCCTGCCTTTAAACAGTTACCCAGAGTGCTCCTCTGGCTTTGGCAGGAGCAAATTATTACTACGTCCCCCATCTGCGCCCCTCTCGACATGTTCGAGGCGGAGGTCTCACGCCCCTTTTCAGTCTTGTCTTGGGCTTAAGTCCAGCAAATTTCATCCTGAGTTCGACTTGTTTTTCTCAGGAGCCATCTGAGGAACAGGAACAGCACCCATACATCGCGTAAAGCCCTCCTTTTGATCTCCGGTGAGGTAAAACATCGTAGCAGCTTATCACAGCCCCAACCTCCTGATCAACAACTTGGGAATCCAGATTCCCGCCATGCACGGCTCTTACTGCTTCTCACCACATAGAACAAGGCCTTTGCGTGTTAACAAGTATAAATGGACGCTAATCACACGCACATTTAAATATGGTTCAATACAACGCAGAACAATACAGTACAATACAAACACGACAAAACAACACAATACAGTTCAAGGCCATATCACGACAGTACAGTACGATACGGTACGATTCAATACAATACACGCAATACAGTACGATACGATACGTTACAATAAAATGCACTACGATACACTACATTACAAAACAAGAAAAATACAATATAAAGTACTAGTAGAGTCCGACCTCGTCATCCGCGTCGCAATCCTCGTGACTGTTCATGGCCCAAGAGCGCGCTGCAGCAGCTGCTTCAGCCAAGACATTGTCAGGCGTCAGCACTACAGCAGAAGTGCCGTCGGCGCTGATGCTTGGCGGTACAGGCGGTACAAAGAAGTCCCTAGGGGCGTCTGCTTGCGGCGCTCTTCCCGCCAGCGGCCCCATCAGCTTCACTGTCTCGGCATTCTGCAGCATGAGGCTATGCCTCTGCCCATCCGAAGTCTCTGCTTCTACCAGCACCTGTCCGTTGGCACCACAATGTCAACATGATACCCTTGTAGCACAAATTCACAACAGTCACCTGGCACCCAAAGCTCAATATGCTTATCTAGCAACAAAAACTCGTGAAGCTGGCGCTCCCACCCCTTCCCCCTGGCCCCAAATCTTTCTTCTCCCCCCTGCCCCCCATCTCTGTCTGCCCCCCCCCTCCCCCCACTCCCCTTCTCCCACGAACCTCGATCTGCACAAATGCACCACACACCCTTCCTCCCTCCCTCCCCGCCTCCTATGCGAAAAGTATGCGTCCAAATTTAGCAAGTGGAAGCAGGGAACTGCGATCTGGAGACCTTTGGGCAGGCCTGCTGGATACTCCACATAATGATGTTCGTTCAGCCCATACATGTTCCCACGACTGGGGAGGTTCAAACCTGTCGGCATGCTTGAGCACCCGCTCACATTCGAAACCCTTCAAAATCATTTCTGGATTTGCAACTCGCAGCCACAACTGGCGGATGCCCCGACAGTTGTTTTGGAGGACAGCCAACAGCAAAATTTCTTATGGATTCAGAGCAGGAGTATTCATCACCATTGGGCGCCGCTCAATCTTGCACCGGCCTACAAGAGCGGTACGTGTACGGCCTTCCGCATCTGCGACCAGGACCTCAGACCCACTCCTTAGCTCTGAGAGGTACGCTGTGCGGCCTCCAGGTACTGCCACATATGAATGTACCTGCAAGGAGCATTATCTGATTCCAATTTCAAGTACGTTCAGAAACTGTTCAAGAGGTCTGAGATAGTCCAAAATGCATCCTGCAGAAGCTCCTGCTTGGAGTGTTCTGGTCTCAACTCCCACAGTATGTCAGAGAACGTTTAGTCCATGAACATGAGCAGAGGGCTTACAACAGCGAACTCTAAAGTGGGTGTGTGTGTGTGTGTGTGTGTGTGTGTGTGTGTGTGTGTGTGTGTGTGTGTGTGTGTGTGTGCGTGTGTGTTTGATTGTTTGAAAAAATTGCATGCACTCGTCATCGCACACACGAGAGAATCCCTTCTTTAGGGGGTGGGGGGGGGGCACTTTTGGGGTGTGTCAATGAAGGGTGTTAGTCGCCTATGGGTGTCCCCTCCTCCCTCCCTACCCTTCTTTCTGTACCTCCCCCCCTCCCGCTCTCTCCATATCACACACACACACACACACACACACACACACACACACACACACACACACACACACACACACACACACACACACACAATGTGCGCGCGCACAGACACATGGATGCCCACATCCACCCACCGGCCCCCACCCACCTGCACATGAACGCACCCGCACTCGCGTGGGCACAAACAAACAGGAAGACGGCGTAAGGGAGGATGCGAAACATTTTTACGGGGTCAAGATGGGGAGGGCACACCGGACCCGCGTTGATTCGGAACGGCCTGCTATTGATGTACACGGACTCATCACATTCAGCTTGGACCAGGAAGAGGGTTCGGGCGAAGGAGCCCACTAGCAGCCCCGCCCCTGGCTCCACCAAACTACATAAGTCCACACATACCCTGCCCATCCACAGGACACAAATCCCGTCACCAACTTCATCACATTTGCATGAAAAGTTCCTGAACCATACGTACTTGCAGTGCATCACTGCTTGTGTAGAGAGGGGAGGGAGGGAAGGAGGGAGGGGCGATGGGAGAGAGGGAGACGGACTAGGGGAGGAAGGGCGTGAGGTGGGGAAGGGAGGGAGTGGGGACAGGCCAGCGGGCGGGAGTGAGGGAGGGAGCGAGAGAGGGCGGGCGGACGGGACGGAGGGAGGGAGGGAAGGAGGGAGAGAGGGCAGGGAGGAGTGACGGAGGGGTGGATGGAGGGAGGGGAGTTACACAGGCGGAGCCCTAGATGCACCAGGGAGAGAAGCAAAGGGGTGGGGTGGCCACCCACCACAAGCATAAAGAACAAAAGTCGAGGGAATGTATGTTGGATTTTAAACCTACACCCCACTATTCTTCCTTTCAACAAACCACATACTGATACCAACATTAACAGCGAAATGATATGTAGACAGTGCCTTACACCCAAATCATTGGGTAGGGCGGGTAGAAGGGTAGTGCATCACCTGTCCCCCATGCCTACTGCCTGCACTCGAACAATCTTTGCAAGCTCATAGGTAAGACGAGCCTCATTGCTGTCTCTCCGCTCCCTCACATAGTCCATCAGCATCCTCACCTGCCGATACCTCAACAGGTTAGTGTGCAGATCTCTCAGACTAAACATAAGTCAAGCTTGTGAATGCGTGTGTGAACATGCACGCATGCATGCACGGTGCATATGCGCGCGCGCACGCGCGCGCGCGCGCGCGTGTGTGTGTGTGTGTGTGTGTGTGTGTGTGTGTGCGTGCGTGCGTGCGCACGTGCGCGCCTGTTATATCCAGTGCGCTGTCCGTTGGAGGGAGGGAAAGAGACACAGGGGAAGGGGAAGAGAGGGAGGGTAGGACAGGGAGGGAAGGGGAGGGCCAGGCCGGGGGTAACCTCTGCAGGATCTTCAGTGTGCAGCACAACTCCATGCGTACCACTCTCCAGCGCTCCTAGCATGACTTTCGCATCTGCTGCTGTCTTCACCATCGCTAACAGCTTTGCACGCTTGCCCTGCATTTCCAAGGCTCAGAATGACTTAGGTAAGGGCTGGACAACAAGTGTCACCATAGCGGTGTCTATGATATGGCTTACAAACAGCATGATATCACAGACACCAACCTGGAAGGATGCAACCAAATTTTCTGCGGGAATAATCTTCCAGTTGACGGAATCCATGATAACGTAGTCATTCCGCTCGCACTCGGCCTCAGCTGCTTTCAGATCCTTGCCATCTGTTACCGTACAGATTGTGCCTGCTACCTGGGGCAAGCCAAGTCATACTTAGTAACAGTCATGCATAGTAATCAAAACTGATACCAGTAACACACTTGGTCCCTGCCTGCCGCCAATGGACAGGCTAGCATCCAGTAAACAAAGGCCTTGAGATTAAACATATTTGCGCTCTCGAACGCAAATTTTGCACATTGTCCCATTCATAAGCCACATCCAAACCGCTTTCTGCATCACCCAAACTACGTTCAGAGCATTTAAAGCTTTCTCATAGAGTCTCTGAAGTTTTCTCCCAGCAAGAACCTATCTCGAGAGGCAACCCTATATGCTCTAGCGCTTATATAATGAAACAGATTTTGTGGCCGAGTAATTGTCCAGTATCGCATGCTTCTTGGCAAAAAAATGCCTTCATAATCAGCAACAGTAGCAAAACA
>MVGU01001382.1:52500-60000 GCA_002005505.1 Botryococcus braunii | reverse complement strand
GGCCCGCTCCCTTTCGGTGGCAGGCCGATTATGCCGGTACACGGTGTACGTACAATTATAGCACGAACAACTATTGTAGCGCTGGAAGCGCTAAGGAAAGGAAGAGCTAGGGAGACATCGGAATAGGACTTGGGAATAAGGCCAGATGCCAGTTACATCAGTTGGCTATGCCAACGATAGATGAATGATATCCATCTGTATACGTATATCTATTCCCTCTCTAGCCTTGGCCCTGGTTCCCATGCCCTACATGGAGGTACAAGACCTCGGGGACTGTACGGTACGCCAGATGGGTAAGGTCCCGACATCACATGTGACGGGGGACTGACTTAGGTAATGCTGGCTTAGTAGTACCTGGAAGGAGACCGTTACATCTCCCCCCCTCTTAAAACAAGCCCCCCTTTCTTTGAGTGTTGTATTAGGCAATCGGGAAACCAAGTAGCCGGTAGGCTGAGAGTCTCATTATTTTGAGGTCTGCTGAGTGGTACGGGGTCCCAACCCGTAGATTTCCACACCCTATACGTCCAGCCACCAGACGCTGCCCCCAACTTGGTGCACAGTCACTCCCACATGTGGGTTGATGGTGGGGGAAATCTATGACATAAAGGGCAACAGCAGGAAAAGCATGTCAACAATTCGATCATATATGATAGATATCTTCTATCAGAAGCGAAGACAAATCTTAATAGATATCAAGAGGCAATGGCTACACTCCTCATGAAGGAGCTAAGATTATTGGGCTACCTTCCTCACGTCCCATACCATGGGGGAAAGGAGCAGATATGAAGGGCCACCTTCCTCCACGTCCCATACCGTGGAGAGAAGGAGCAAGTCTGTGGGTCGGACGTCATGACAATTGCAGGATATCCCGAAATGTTCCCAGACTGCAGACCAGTGATCAGTTGGTCGTCCAAGAATATTTCGCTGCAAGTCGAATGGTCTTTGACCCAGATACGACAGCACTTGCCCCGGGCGCCACTTAGGCGGTGGGCGTGCAAGGGCAGCTGGCCAGGCTGCCGCTTAAATCGCGTCATCGACGGAACTTTCTTAGAAGTCAAGGCGTCCCCTGAACTTCCCCAAAACGATTTCATGTGAGAAACCAAAGGACCTCCCCATAAAAGTCCAATGGCATCACGTGACGACCCATGTGACCCCCCCATAAGGGCCCCATGGGTAAAAGAGAAACTCAGCACAAGTTTATGCCATAAGTCCCCCAGTTCATCCAGGGGAGACCTGTGCCAGCCCACCCCTTGCACCGCCAGCCCCCCTTCCCTGACATGTCAGAGACTGTGGGTAGACTTGTAGACGGAGAGGGGACTGTCACAAGTCCCACCAGGTTGCTTGTAAATTTCCAAGTACTCCATTTGGGTTCATGACGTCGATGCGCATGCGTCACGGGTCGACCTGTTTGAAGGTAAATTGCCCTTAAATACCTTGGCAAAATCCCAAAATAACCCTCATAGCAAGTAATTTGCATATGGTTTACGGCACAGAGGAACTGAGGCACAATATTGCCCCCTTGAGGTACCATTGAAATGGTATTCCAAAATTGCAACTGCTTTGCGGTCATTGTGGCCAACAGCCGGTATTTGCTTATCAACTATCTATCCTGCCCAAAGCTCTGCAACGTGAATTGAATATGCAAATGCTTTTGAAAGTACAGAAATTGCCAAAGCGTTGCCAAGCTTTGCCTCTATAAAGTTTGCAACAAGCAGTGCCCTAAATTAGGGGAGAAGCAATTGCAACAAAGACTGGCACAAAGATGCCTTGGGGTGATGTCCCCAATCAGATTCCTCAAGAATTATTGTGCCCGTTTCATGCATTTATGCAAATACAGGTAGTAAATCGAGGGAGTGGGAAGAATGAAGGTTCCATAGGCATGTAGACATTGAGTCCCTATCAGAAATTAGCATTTTGGAACTCTAGGGCTGATCTGGAGTTGGCTGTAACCGGTTTGTTTGTGGCAGCCATAATATAGCCCGACAATGGGCTTCTGCCGTTCCCCGGCATCGTAGAATGCATTATTTCAAAGGTCTGGATAGCCGTTGAGTCCACTGGACCCTCACATGTCCATCGTTTTAGGACACTGCAAAGAGTCCACTCTTTATCTTAGTCTTTGCTTGTACCAAGATGCGTTTATAGACCACGTGTGACCATGTCCCACAATCATGGAACTTGAGTCACATGACAGTTATGGCATAGAAGAACTGAATTAATAGTTAGCCCGTTGATGGTATTCATCAAACACTGCTTTCAGGTTGCAAGGTTACATCGGCAATTGTTACGGCAAATGCTTAGCAATAATCTATCGTGCCCACGCTCTGCACAACTTGGTTGCAAATGCTAAGCATGTATAGACACTGCAAAAGCTTTGTCAGACTCTTGTGACCATCAAGTTTGCAAAAGCGATCAACATTGCTAAGATAAGCATTCAATCAATTAGGGCTAACAAGTGCTTGAGCATAATGCTAATCTTCTTTTTGTGTTCCTCAATACATAGGTGTGCCCAATAAGCTAGAAAATCAGAGGTTGGTAGTGGGATTTGCAAGTCATAGAATTACTGCCACCGAAGTGATGGTCCTTAGCTTGATCTATCAGAATGCGGACTTAAAGCACAAGGAAGTGCTTCTGAACTTGTGCACGAAGTATTGATAACCCAAACAGTTGGCAGCGAAGAAGAGAAACACCATATGTGTGAGAGGCTGGCCACATAACAACCAGAAAACGTGTCAAAACTTGCCACAGGCTAGAAAACAGTGTACTTGAATCTGCCTGACACTTGAAAGCAAGCTTATCTATAATGTGCTTAATAAAAGTACTTCAGATTGGGAATATTTCGATAATGAAATCAACGTTCTTGGCAAGAAGTAAAACATAATGGAGTCGGTCAAAGTTTTCATTCGCGTCGTTGCGCTGACGCGCAAGTTTCTAAAAAGAAACGCACGTTTCACATGGTGATGGTTGGAGAACATTAAGCATGCACTAAGCATGCAGTGAAAGTACGCGCACCGTATAAGCGAACACACTTCCTGGAATGGGTGACACAATCCCATAAAAAGATATGTCAAGGCCTAAATACATCCCCCGCCAATACCATATGTAGCGCTGGAAGCGCCAAGGAAAGGAAGAGATACGGAGACATCGGAATAGGACTTAGGAATAAGGCCAGATGCCAGTTACATCAGTTGGCTATGCCAACGATAGATGAATGATATCCATCTGTATATGTATATCTATTCCCTCTCTAGCCTTGGCCCTGGTTCCCATGCCCTACATGGAGGTACAAGACCTCGGGGACTGTACGGTACGCCAGATGGGCAAGGTCCCGACATCACATGTGACGGGGGACTGACTTAGGTAATGCTGGCTTAGTAGTACCTGGAAGGAGACCGTTACAACTATCAACTTAAATCAAGCGAGGGTGTTCTGGCCAGGCTTCGGATGTGATAAAGATATTTGACATCAGACGTCTGATTTCAGAGAACTGTTCACGTAAAAGGGACAGGGTCCTTCGGGAGTTAATAAATCACAGGGAATGCGCTGGGCACCCTATGATCGTGACTTTTAAGAGTTTGGTTTTATGTGAAAAATATCTGGGACTCGTAACGGAGCTCGTACGTGAGGGTAATATGTTCCAAAAAACCATAAGGTAATGCTTGCTTCGGTATTTCAGCCACTAAAATCAACACGTGCATGTGCATCGCAATCAAAGTCAAACCAAATCCAAATTATCGCAATCTCATCTCATGTGATCACGGAGTGAACATTCATTCAGTTTGGTTTAAACCACACTGAATTACGATAACCTGACAACCTATAATCTTAAAGGGTTCCATCATTGATATACTGAAAGCAGAATTTGAGGGACCGGTCCATGATGGATTCCGAAGTATATCAAATCACAGATATCTCCAACAAACATGTCCAGACGTACATCTGGAACTTCAAACAGTGACTTAAGTTATTTATGTCAACTTCTGTACTAGCGAGACTAGGATTATAATTAGAAACCCAACTTAAATGAGAATATGGGATATATGGGGTATATACAGGGTCTTTAGAAGTCTTTAGTAAAAGGACGGGAGAAATAGATGTTTTGAAGCTCAAGGACAAGCAAGTCAGCTCTGCCTGCGAGAATATAATTCTACGCATGCTGACCAACAGCCCGAAGGAAAGGATTAGCGTAGATGATTTAGTAAATCTGCCCTGGTACGTCATCGTCGTGCACATGCCTACCACAACCGAGACATGCAAAAGACGCGGAAATTCTTTATCGAGCATAAAGTTACAGCCAAAGCCAAAATAGGGGAGTTATTCGGAAGATTCTTGTCATTTTAATGGTTTCCCCCCCCCACTCTCTCTCTCTCTCTCTCTCTCTCTCTCTCTCTCTCTCTCTCTCTCTCTCTCTCTCTCTCTCTCTCTCCCTCTCTCTCTCTCTCTCTCTCTCTCTCTCTCTCTCTCTCTTCTCTCTCTCTCTCTCTCTCTCTCTCTCTCTCTCTCTCTCTCCTCCCTCCCTCTCCCTGTCCCTCTCCCACTCCCTCTCTCTCTCCCTCCCCCCCTCCCTCCGTCCCTCCCTCACACCCACCCTCTCTCTCTCTATCTATCTCTCTCTCTCTCTCTCTCTCTCTCTCTCTCTCTCTCTCTCTCTCTCTCTCTCTCTCTCTCTCTCTCTCTCTCTCTCTCTCTCTCTCTCTCTCCTCTCTCTCTCTCTCTCTCTCTCTCTCTCTCTCTCTCTCTCCCCTCTCTCTCGCTAGACACCCATGGCATCGATGGGTGCCATCATGCCAATAGTTGGCTTAGACTGTGCATGACATTGACAATTGCTTGGATGCCCGAAGGTTAAACGTAGGTTTAAAGGAGGTATACGATGAAATTGCAATTGCCTTGCAAGCTCCTTCTACAGAACTTCAAATCATAGAAGAGGTTACAGAGATCTTCGAGGCCTGGGTGGGGAGCACCGGTGCCGAGACTTAGAGTGCTGAGGTGCCACCCAACTGTGCATGGCTTGCACATGCTTTTCTTGTTTTGTCCCGATCACCACTTGATTGGCTTAGGTTGACACCTCTACATGTTTGCATCACCCACTTCAAAGTTAACACCTCTACATATTTGCATCACCCATTTCAAACCCTTCTGCCCTCACATCGTACTCTCCCGGGCTGTTTATTGGCGCATGAAACTTCAACTAAGAGCCACAGCCAGACTAGTAGGATTGTCTGTCATGCTTGTTAGTACTTAATTAAGTGCTTCCATGTTCTTTTGTACCTTACATTATTGCCTTAATATTTAGATATTCATTCTCCCACAACAAGTGTCGTATCACATATTATATATCTACAACGGATGTCGTATCACTCGTAGGCTGCCGATTGACAATGTGAATAGGCTCCCTCGTTCCCTCTCGTTCCCAACATCATTGGCTTTGGACCGCAGCCTTGAATGATTGCAAAACTCACTGTTCTGCGCATGGCAGTGGGCATTCCCTTACATCCCTTTCTCGCAGGCCACATTTTGGCTCGGGAAACTTCGAAGGTTGAGAAGGGATCAGTGAACCAGAGTTAGGCTAACTCGTTTGTCTGCCAAGTACATATTTCTCCATTTCCCCCTGTCTCTCTCCCTCCATCTCCCTCATATCCCTCCTCTCGATCCTTCGGAAGGATCACCCACCTCCCCTATTGAAAGCGATTGCCTCCAAGGGACAACGAGGTCCAGTGGCATATGTGTTAAGTACACAAAGTCGGTGTCAATGTGTCATGAATCCAGCTACTTGTGACTATAATACAGAAGGCTTACAAGAAGAGGACAACCATGTTGCAGGATACCCTTGGCGAAGTGTCTGGACAGAATTCGTTAGGCCAGACGCGCACGTTGGAATGGGGATAAAGGCAGTGGCAGAGGGGTAGGAGGGCGTGGCGGGGGTAGGAGAAGCTTAAGCCACGCGGACCAGAAAGCTCTTTAGGATCGTCCCGTAGTTAAACCTCAACGGAGAAGACACGCTCTCCTGTGCACCAGCCTGCAAAGGAGCTCCAAGATGTTAAAAAATAAGAGGGACAGGAAGGATATGACTTAAAAAGCACTTCAACTGTATTCCACAGTAGTGAGGCCTGCAATGAAGCTTTCATCGCAAGGCACAAATCAAGAAAGGGATTTAAGATCATACAGCCCAGGTGTAAAGGGCAGAGGCAAAGGAATGCGAGGGCGAGGCCGGGGGCGCCAGAGGTGGGTAGGAATCTCAGCCAGGGTGAGATGACAGGGTCATGTCGAGTTTGAATAACTGACGGCGAAGTCTAAACTCACAACAAAACCTTTCATGCACTATTAGGCATGTCAGACATCGTCTAGTAAAGGACGATTGAGAGTATTCAATCATCTTGTAATGAGCGTGTAATAATGTACATTACAGACGTTCTTTCTTCTTTGTGCATGTCAGGTTGCAAGAAAGCCGAATATGCATGCATGCATAACATAACAAAAATGTAAATGATTCCAGGGTACCTTGAATCGGATGCACTAGTAAATGCATTAAGTTGTAGTTATATTCTACCTGGTCCGAAATACGTTTTCATCCGTTGCCTCCCGCACGCGCGCACACACGCCCGCTCGCGCGCGCGCGCGCGCGCGCACACACACACACACACACACACACACACACACACACACACACACACACAGAGAGAGAGAGAGAGAGAGAGAGAGAGAGAGAGAGAGAGAGAGAGAGAGAGAGAGAGAGAGAGAGAGAGAGAGAGAGAGAGAGAGAGAGAGAGAGAGAGAGAGAGAGAGAGACGAACGCACGCAAGGATGCACTCACGCAAGCACGTACTCAAGCCAATACACGCATCCACACACTAGCACACCCACGCACGCACGTACTCATACAAACGCAAGCATGCGCGCGCATCCACACACACACACACACACACACACACACACACACACACACACACACACACACACACACACACACACACGCTGTAAGAGTAGAGCATTTAAAGGTTCACAGACACACACACAACCACACACACACACACACACACACACACACACACACACACACACACCACACACACACACACACACACACACACACACACACACTCACACACACAACAGCACCCACAAACGCGCACACACGCACACACACACACACATACGCACCCATTCGCTCACAGACATGCACACACACACACACACACACTTTCTCTCTCTCTCTCTCTCTCTCTCTCTCTCTCTCTCTCTCTCTCTCTCTCTCTCTCTCTCTCTCTCTCTCTCTCTCTCTCTCGCGCGCGCGCGCGCGCGCGCACACACACACACACACACACACACACACACACACACACACACACACACACACACACACACACACAGAGGATGGTGCCATCACACCATAAGTGGATTGAAACCGCGCATAACTCTGCCGGGGGACCGGACCTCAAGCTTGTTGAATCGATCGGGGTTACATGAGATTATATAGTATCAAGTAACCAGTTGTCGGGGGCCTTT
>MVGU01001382.1:45000-47500 GCA_002005505.1 Botryococcus braunii | reverse complement strand
CGTATCTATGTATACATAGCATGTTTGAAACTTGTTCTTATATAACAAATCCACATATGGATCTTTCCATGGCCCGGTCCCTTGCGATCGCAAGAAAAAGGTGCCAGTAAAATACTAGAAAAGAACAGCTGTCTACATAAATCTTGAAACGGTTTTCTGGCCCAGGGCTCGTATGTGATGAAGCGATTTGACATCAGCCATCTGGATGCAAAGAAGCGTTCACGTGCAAAGGTCAAGATTCTTCGGGAGTTAAAAAATCACAGAGAATGCACTGGGCACCCGATGATCGTGACTTTTAAACGTGTGGTCCGACATGAAAAGTATCTGGGACTCGTAACGGAGCGGGTATTTGGGGGTGACTTATTCAACAAGATCGCCAAGTATTGCCTGCTTCGGTATTTGAGCCTCTAACAGCAACTGTTCTATGCTCATCACATTTAAAATGCATATATCCCCCGGAATACTCTTGCATAAATTAAGAGGTCCCCATCTTAAAGACGCTGCAAGCTTGCTTAAGCACTCATTGAGGCCTCAGCTGGCCAGTGCCCGCAAGGTCCAATTGGTCGAAATCAATGATGCATCATGGATTTCGACCTGAATAAGATTTCGGTGATCTCCAAGATACTATGGATAGTCAATAGTGATTCAACTGATAAGTTGATTTGAATTATTCATGTCAACATCTTTACCTGCATTTTTTCACTTGTAATAATCTCCTTGTTACGATTGTTTCATCTTCCTGGGACAATTATTGGTCGACGTCGTAGCACACTCGGTTATAATGTAGATTACGTAATATCATGTAGTATATACATACAGGGATATGCTTTGATGTGTTATGACCATAATTGTATGATGTGAATTTCGCTGTAAAGTAATATCAATACTTTATCTAGTATAAAGTAATAGTTACAAGCCTGTTTAACAGCACTTGATATGTGTTTCGACTTGCATCAGAATTGATCTAAATAATGGTTGTGGATAAATCAAAAAGTTTGCTGAGATCCTAGACAAGACTTGTGTGGCAAACTTACGGAGATTACATGTGGTTTGGCTGGCATTATTTCTGCTACCCTTTTAATTGCGCAAAACGATTTTGGGGTTCGCAAAATGTTGTATGCATTCGGGGACAGTCTACCGGAAAGAGAACGATCTCTTGACGAGAGCAAGGCAAGAAAACTTTTCCAGCAGCTAATCACCGCAGTAAGGCACTGCCACAACAAAGATGTGGTGCACAGGTAAACTTGCGCGCACTTGTTATATTATAAGCTTCATATATATTGGATTTGGGCCCTTGTAATTACCAGGGACTATCTACTCCGTCGCTCACAAACCGATTTGTAGGACAACCATCGTCATAGACTAGTACGATAGTGTGAAGATCATCTAAAATTCACGGTCTTTCGCATGTCCAACGGCTCAATTCTACAGGCGCATGAATGTACTTGCACAGAGTATGATATAATTTGGACAAACTGAGGAGCAGCGTAGCCATAAAAGAATAATTAAGTTTTTAAATTGCCAAAGTCATCATATGCATAGTGCATTGCTTTCGAGAATGAATAGCAAGTTTGATAATAATTAACATTTGTCAGAACTCTGGGACAGAGACATCAAGCTGGAAAATATACTCGTCTCTTCGTTCGAAGATGAAGAGGAGAAAATCAAGCTTTGTGATTTTGGCTTCAGTGTAAAACTTAATGAGTCCCAGCCGAAGTCACCAGCTGGAACACCATACTACATGCCCCCCGAGATTGTACAGAGATCGCACACAAAAGTGGAGCATGCTTATGATGGGAAAAAAGCAGATGTGTGGTCCTGTGGGATTGTATTGTTCGTCATGCTGACGGGTGAACCTTCACATTCACAAGGCAGTAGGGTCAATTATCAAGATTGCACATATTATCACCCACTTAAGTCAACCAGTTAGTTAACTTCTTGCCTGACGGAAATCTATTTTTCTCATCAAGAAGGGATGGCAAGAAAGTTCAGTATTGATACAACGCTCCGGGTTACAGAGTCCCTTAAAAGGTAGCCTTAAATATTACCTACACAGATGTTCAGCATCGCTTTGAAATCAAAATGATTCAGTCGTGGTAAACATATTGTTGTAGTTATGATTTAAAACTGTAGTCATAACTTAAACGCAATGAAACATACCTCAAGTTACACAAATCTGTGATAATGAGAATGGGACACAAAACCCGGTCTAATTGAGCATATGGGGTACAGGAGAAATGGAATTCCCCTGTAATAGCATGGGATACGGAATTTTAAAACTTGAAAATCTCAAGGAGAAGTTCGCTCTGAGTTCTGACTGCGAGATTCTATTAAGCCGCATGCTGACCGACAACCCGGAGAAAAGGATTAGCGTAAATGATATAGTAAATCTGCCCTGGTACGCCATCTGGGTTCACAGGCCGAACAGAAGCTAAACATGAGAAAGACGTGGATTCATTATGCTATCTTGAGCATCTCCATAAAGCATCATGATATATTG
>MVGU01001382.1:32500-40000 GCA_002005505.1 Botryococcus braunii | reverse complement strand
GGGAGGGAGACAGAGAGAGAGAGAGAGAGAGAGAGAGAGAGAGAGAGAGAGAGAGAGAGAGAGAGAGAGAGAGAGAGAGAGAGAGAGAGAGAGAGAGAGAGAGAGAGAGAGGAGAGAGGGAGAGAGAGAGAGAGAGAGAGAGAGAGAGAGAGAGAGAGAGAGGAACCCAATGTACTTAAATACCGTATCGGTGGTACTGGATTGAAACAATAAAATCTTTTCGGTGCAAAATATACAGGCCCGTGCTAGGAGAAACCAAACAATTATAATATTTTCAAGCCGAGAAGCCCCCAATTCTACGAGTTTGCCATACGTGATGACGAATCAACCCAACTGACATCAACTGGAGTCAATTGGAAAACCCCATTACTTAACCCCCAAAAAACTTGAACTTCATTCTGCCAACACGAGTAGACACACAATCGGACCCGATTTATACTTCAAAAATAACCAATTGGCCTAGCTTTTGTCGCCACCGCTGCTTGGCACAACCGCCACGCAATGTAAATCGCAGCCACGCCGAAGCTTGGACAAATTCCGGAAGGTTGTTAATGCTTTGGGGAGGTCCCTGGACAATTCGCCGGGGTGTTAATTTGTGTTAAACGTCCCGCATCAGACATTTCTTAGCTAAGGCTTCAAGGTCCTCGAATAATTAAATTAGTTCAATAAATCCAGTACCGCCGAGAAGGTAGTTTGGGGTAGTACACTAGTATTCCTCTTGCCAGTACACGTAAGTAAATGACAGTGCTTAGTAAGCAGGTACAAGGTACCAATGTACTGTCGTGTACTGGAGTGTGACCGTGTATATTGGTGGCCATCCGAATGATTTAAGTGATAATGTGTATATTTGGCGTAACCACAAAAGTGACTGGTATACGACCCTCAATCGGACTTGTACAGCTTTTATTATGGCTCTTATTTGACAATTCATAAAGTCGTGGAAAAATGGCGCTTGTCTTTACCCTTTTGTACCTGGGTTGGGGTATTTATCCCTGATTTAGGTCCTGAGGGCCAAATTGTGTATTCGGGTGACTTCATTCGAAGCAACGGTTGGAATTGAATGTTCGCGGAGACTTTGGTACTCGGTAGGTGCCATGCAGCTCGGCACGAGGAACTTTGACTTTTAGCCGTCCGCTGATCGATGTGTTGGCAGTGTTTTAACCGCTCCTGATCAGGTGATGGGATGTGTTAATACGGCTGTCCGTATTACGAGAGGGGAGTGTATATTAGGGGCTCAGCCTCCGGCCCACAAGTTTACAGTTGTTTCCAAGTTTCCAACGTGCATGTAAGACTCTCGCACCAAGAACTGAACTCTGTCCGCGGCCCCCGGCGAATAGGGATGGTATCTGTTTGACCTGTTATTTGAATCGTAATTGTGACACTGCCCTTGCAGTATTATTGTGCTTTTGTGACACCACTGTCTTGCCGAGTTAGGCCATTGATCGTCCCGGTGATAACCGTTAAATTGCATTGTAACACGTGAAATTGTATTTATTGTGAAAGAATATTGATAGAATTGACTTGTCATAGTAGAAATTCTGTGGGAACATTAAAATATCAAAGTAATTTAGTCGTTATACAGACCCCCTCCGCGGGAATACCAACCACGCCACGAGATCAAACACACACCACCTTTCGACTCCACAGAAACCTCAAAATACTCATATTCTAGGTACTCACAACCGCAGAGCAATATCTGAACAATAGCCGCGACGTAGCCGTAAGCCGCCTAAACACTGATCCGCAAGACCCCGACGGACTTCAAGAAAACACAATAGGAAGAAAACACACATCCTGGAGAACAAAATCCTTTTGATAAAACCGTTAGTAAACTAATAACACTTAAACCACCAGACCCAGCACGAGTCCAGCCCCGCAGCTCGGAGCCGAACGAGCCTGAAAGCCATCGGAGCCAACCTCCGGTTAACGTCCGGAAGACCGGTCGCAGGACCGAGAGCAGTCCAGTAAGTCCCTCTAACAGCTAGGTCTCAGGGCCGTAATCCCTGGGTGGCGATCCTGTCTAGACGTACCTTAACAATAGTTGACCGCAGCAGTACAACCCAGAATCGAAACCCCGATAAAATTCAGCCATTTTAATCACGAAAAATTTGGATACCGTTGGGCACGGGTACCCTATAAAGAATGCCACAGTACAAAGATCCAACTTCGGTATTCTAGATCTTGAAGTCAGCTTTTGAGTCCTTCTAAACCTTCGTACAAATATGTGCTAGTCCAGTGCGAGTAAGAAGGCTGGTCATCCAAATCAGGATTACTCAGAGTGGCAGCACGCATAGTCCTGTCAAGATTGAAGTGGTCAAGATAATATTTATTGTCTTTTGGAGTCAAAACCTGTCCACGATCGGGCTCTTCTGCGTCAAATACAATACCAGTAAACAATTGATAAGCCATGTAGGTTGAAAGAGAACTGTTGATCCAAAACAAGAAATTACTGGTAACACTACTATCTTGTGACGACCCCTGGCCCAGGCGCTGACAGCACTGCATACGAAGTATACTGTCGACTTACGGGTCTACTCCGCCCGCCATTGAAATATTCTCCGGTACGTATAATAGCACATATATAAGATTTTGAAGTGTATATCTGCGTAAGCGAATGACAAGTCAAATTCTCGACTCAAAAGAATTTGGCAGAGTAGCCTTACACCTATATAGGGGCAATGGTCATGGTAATTTAGGCAGTGCTTGGGTAAATGTGCGTAAAACAGAGATGTATGTGCGCATACCCTTATTATTTAGTGGATCAAACCGTGAGACTACTCTAGTAGGCACCTGCACCTAGCTAGGCCCGGGCTCTGACGTCGACTCCCCTGCACCACTGTCGAATTAACTGTCTCCAGGTAGCTAGTAGCTACCCCCGCCCTGATTGTATTTCTTGTTCTCATGGGATGTCTTAAAAAAGTCGATGTGATCCGAACCAAGTTTGTATGCCAAACGAAGGATTATAAGTAAGTAAGATAATTAATTAATCCGATTTGGAAGCCGAACGGAAAGCGTTTGGCACAGCTACCTGAGCCACTTGCATTGTTTTTCCTGCTGGCTTCGAAGCATGTGCAACGCCTTGGTTACGCGGTGCACCTTCAGACAAAGAAAAACTCGTAACCGACGATATATCGACTATACAGTGTTCAAAGCCTTGTTTGCAATACGAAACCTCACATCCATAGCGTTTGGAATTCATTATAGCACTGATACACAAATGCATAGGGCAGACCTGCGCAAATGGTGCTCCACCTCATGCCATACATATCAATGCATGTATGTTTTCTAAAAACCAGAAAACCATTGACCCAGTCTGTGTGCAAAGATTTCCCGAGGGTGCGCTAGGGTGCCTCCAGCGCTGAACCAAAATGTCGTCTCTGCAGGCCTTCTAGCTCTGCTTCACTTCCTTTCTGACGCGCAATGTCAATTCTTTGCCAATTACTTCTGGTTCAGTTTCCCAACCTACAACTTGTGGGTTTTTTTTTGGAATTTCCGTGGCGGCCACAGGCCGTAGAATGCCATCTTTTCCTTACATATTGCGGCCATTGCTGGCCTTGACCTGTGGACAACTACCTTGTTCCGCGGCCACACTGGCCTTAAAACACAAAATATCATTTCGACGTTGTGGCCACGCTGGCATTTACACCATGGGTTTTGCCTGTTAAAGGCAACCGCAAGCGCGCATTAACGAAAACGTGCTCTCTAAGCAAATACCACCGATTCTGACTCGTTTTCGTATTTTGTTTAAGGTTTGACACCAAACTGACCTTTAGTCTTCTATACAATAGTGTCGCGTTTTGCTCCATTCACTCATCCATCGTTGGTACGGGAAGCTGTCAATATTGTCATTAATGGTATAGGGGCAGCGCTCGAGCCGGGATAGATTATTGACCAAATTTGCCTTTAAAGGGGCATCCATCCTATTTCTCTGAGCAGTATTAAAAAGATTCATCAGGCTGAATTGTCTTTCATTCTCGACTGAGGTTATCGGCATGCAAAACATGATTTGTGCTAGCAAGCCATAGCTATCCATGTGTTTTAGGATAGGAGGATTTGAGAACACATTTTTTCAGGCTAAGAGCGTGTCGCTCTCATACTTAGTTGTTGATTTCACCCTAGAGAAGCTTTTGGATACAGTTTTGGGACGTATTCACTGAAAGAGAACAAGATGGTAGTTGTGTACTTTGCAATTATCGCCGATAGGCTATCGGGGTACCGTTCAGTAATTGTCGCCGCACTGTTACTTGATAGTAATATTACCGGTATCAAAGTGATACCGGTACTTGTGGGTTTCAGTCTGTACGATCTGAAAGTTTCAGATCTTACAACCGGTATGCTTGAATCGGACACATCCGGATCTACCTATCATCGACAGACGTCCGGCGGATAACCTATTGTCGAGGGCCCAAACCAGGCCGACGGAAGGCCCGTTTGCCGTACGGATTGCGGCCAGCTGGCCTTAGGGTACTCTCCTTCCCACCGAAGCTGCGGCCATGGGTGGCCGTGAGCCGAGTTGATCTAGTCGATCTCGCGGCCAAAATGGCCGTAAAGGGGGGTGTCAAACTGGTGCCAGTGCGACCATTTTCGGGCTTTTTTCCTTCTTTGCGGCCAGAATGGCCGGAGTCGGCCCCCAAAAAAAACAAAACACTGCTTGTAGGCTGAGCCTACATGTCTTAATCATGTGGACGTCCTGGGGCCCCTAAGATTCTATATCCTGGAAACCGCTTGGGACCTTTGATCTTTATGTATGGCTGCAGGTCACACGAAAATTGTCACGCCCATCAAAGAGCCCTAAAGGATTGGACCGTACAAACTCTAGTACGAGAACTTAACAGTTGAAATACATTTAAAGGACTTCACAACTGTCTTCATCAACATATACCTTTAGTGTTCACACCATGAATTTGTTTGGTCGTTATATTATGGTAAGGATTGAGCAACTTAATATGGCCCATGTGTTTCGAGGTTGTCAAATTTGCTTCAGTCGCAATATATGATAAATAATTGCATGTGAGTGTGAGTGTACACACACACACACACACACACACACACACACACACACACACACACACACATACACACACATGTGTGTGTGTGTGTGTGTGTGTGTGCGCGCACGTGCGTGCGTGCGTGTGTGCGTGTGTGTGTGTGTGTGTGTGTGTGTATTTGTGTGTGTGTGTGTGTGTGTGTGTGTGTGTGTGTGTGTGTGTGTGTGTGTGTGTGTGTGTGTGTGTGTGTGTGTGCTCCGCCAAAATTGATGGTGTGTGTAAGGGGGGGTTCTCATGATTTGATATTTATCAAAAAGACATGAATATCAAAGCGAAGACACCTGCGAGTTTTCAGGTCATTTGCCATCTTATTTTCTTTCGTTCACTCCTTCCCTCCTTCCTGTGTTCAGAGCTTTAGGTACTTTCAAGTCAGAATTGAAACTCGGCATATCTTTTATATATGCTCGCTTTTCTGTTTTCCCAAGTACGGGATTGATAGTCCTTTGGTCCGGCATGCCGCGCAGAGCAGGGATGCGATTCAGCGTAGCCCGGATAAAACAAGAGCAGTCTGTTTAGCTCAAGAGATAAATGATCAGAATAAGGACATCGCCACCGAGTTTAAGGTAAGGTGGGGGGGAGGGTCCTTCTCGCAGCCCTTCACAGTCAATAAAATTTAACCTTGACAGAAATATCCTTAAACTGAACTGAACTGAAGATATTTATAAGCTAATGGATTATGTAAATTTGAATTCATGGTATGTACATGTGAAAGCAATAAGATATTCATTTTGCAAAATCTAGAAATTCTTCCTTTGTATGTGCTCGATTAAAGTATATGCGGTCTTAATAACTTAAATTCACGAGATATTTGAGTCGAAAATAGAATTGCATGCATGGTCTGAATTACTTTGAAGATATACTGCCTGTCTATGGACGTAAGGCAGTACTTATCACATAAGGCAGTACTTATCACATAATGCAGTACTAATCACATAAGGCAGCACTTATCACATACGACAGCTTCTGCGAGTGTCCGCTCTATGAGCCGAACACCTTTAAAGCTAGGACTGCCCCCTGTCCTAGCTTGTCTGACTGGTTTGATATGTATAGAAAACGATGATATATAATGGATCTATCTATGGCCCGATCCCTTGCGACCACAGGCCAAATATTCCAGTATGACAGTACTATAGCTTGCTAGATTTGTACTAGCTAATACAAATCTAGCAAGAACAACCATACACGTAAATTGAGCAAGGGTGTCCTGGCCAGGCATCGGATGTGATTAAGATATTTGACGCCAGACCTTTGATTTCAGAAAGCCGTTCACGCCAAAGGGTCCAGGTCCTTCGGGAGTTCATAAATCATAGAGAATGCACTGGGCACCCGATGATCGTGACATTTAAAAGCGTGGAAGCAGATGGAAAATATCTTGGACTTGTAATGGAGCGCGTCTGTGAGGGTGACTTGCGGAAGAAGATCAACAGGTATTGCTTACTCGGGAATTTCAGCCACTAGAAGCAACGCGTCCGCACACATGCATGTGGACCGAAATCAAAATGTATAAAAATCCTAGAATATATTTAAATGCGGCTCTGAGGTTTACCATCACTGATGGACTGCAACCAGGAATTGAGTGTTTATGATGGATTACGAACTTACGTCAAATCACCGTTATCTCCAAGACACATCTGGATCTCCATACATGTCTCTGTACAGTGACTTAAACATTTATGTCGACGTCTGTACCTTCATGGTTTCGAAACTGAATTCAGTTGTACCATCTGCTTTCTACGACTGTATAATATAAAGTTTATAGGAAATAAATGGATAGGGGCACGGTCGACCGACGTCGAAAACCCTGTAGCTCACTGCCAAAAACAGTTGCAACCCATTCGTAATGAGATCCAGATCCGTGCCACGAGAATTGTGGCATTCCTTCTTTATAATTAGGACACAGTGATCAGTGATCAGGGATGTCATGAGACGGCTAATGAGACGCATTTCACTCCTTTTGGAGGTCTGTTTTATAGCCATTGATGTGTCATTTTGAAAATGTTGATGGATGAATCTGTTGTTTTTCTGGTTACGAATCCTCCGTACGTATGGCACACAAGACTCATTTGACGTACGGATAATTCATCTATATTGGCTGATAATTCCTGTAACCCTTTGGCATTTGGGGAATAGTCTTAAGTTTCTTCATGAGAACAAGGCAAGAAACATTTTTCGGCAACTAATCGTTGCAGTGAGGCACTGCCACAGCAAAGGTATAGTGCATAGGTAAGCTAACGCGCACAGAGTTGCATATGGTTACCTGTATACCTACAATATTCGCGTACTCCGCAGGGCCGTCTTTTAAGCTATCTGTAAATTTCCAGATAGCTTTGCAGCATAACTACCTGAACAGTATTGAAATGCGGAACTCATCTTAATTTCGGGGTGTTATGCAGTTACAATGGCTCAATTTTACATTACAATACAGGCGCATGTACGTTTACATTACAATACG
>MVGU01001382.1:0-30000 GCA_002005505.1 Botryococcus braunii | reverse complement strand
GTCCCTTAGTGTCTGACAGAGCCTCTGGTGCCATCGCTCTGATGGTCTATCAGAACGTGAAATAAACATTCGACATCAACATGCGTGAAACAATGTTGTAATTGCATCATAATACTCATCGACACCGGCATGCAGTACAGATAAAAATGTGATTCATGCTCTTAAGAACAAGCGAAGCTTATGATTTTACAATACGCCCTCTCGCATGCGAGGTATCATAGGGGCAGCTACCTGAAGTTGACTCCGATCCTGCCCAACCATGGGATGCTTACCGTTGCCATCGCACCCTAGGACTGCTTTTATGCTGTAGATTAGGACAGTATGAATTTTACACATCTTTCATTCGTAACAAAAGACACGCTTTGGTGACGTCTGTACCATGGGTGAGCGAATCCACAAGGTGTTTCGCAACAGGGCTTTTTGCATGACACTGAGCTTCATGTAGATGATAAGTTGTCATAAGTATATGTTTTTGCTGTGATCTCAATCCCGACCTACAATTTAGGGTCTTCGAAGGTACCAACGCGAGGGCAGGATCCTTTGTTGGCCACAGAACTCACGATCCTCCTCGCTAACATCCACCTTAGCCTGTCATAGCTTTCATGTAGCGAGTTTTATGGTATTTTTTATGACTCTCTGTTTGCTACTGACGATGTTCCTGCTACCTTCCCTTTCTATTATCACGAAAGTCGACTTATGACGTCACCTTATGGCGCTTATTGTACCTCGAGTGAGGGGAACTCACAAGACACAGTGCACATATGACTCACAGCCCCTTTTTATAGTGAAATGCAGTAATTTAACTTCTTCAATGCATGTAATGCTTCCTGAGGATACGCCTTTACACCGGTGCAGCCAACCTAGTACGAAGTACAATAAAGACGGTACGGCAGGTCGGGCACCACAGCTTCCAACTGGCAGATCCAACCTGGAACCTTTATGGCGGCGCAACTCACGACAATATACTTTTACTTGTTTGTAAACGTAACAAAATTCCTGTCTACAGTCTTCATCTGTAAGGTTCGTCTTAAAAACAAACTGCGGTGGGGCTTTAGACAACCCGTGCTCCCTCTGAAATTCGCGGCATCCGTCACGACAATCGCAGTGAGGACCTCAAAAGGACGGAATGAGGGTTGTAATGGGAGCCATAGGAGCTCTTATCGTGTTTCTACCCTTCAAGGTTCAAGCCCAATCAAGCAAATTTGGTATTATTAGGGTTTCCGGTGATCGATTTGTGGAGGGAAGTTGCCGAGACTTCGTATTCACAGGGACAAATATGTAAGATCCCAGTCTTCCTATTTACTTTTAATAACATTATTTGCACGTGCATAAATGTTTTTCATGTCTCTGCCATGTAAAGATGGATTCTGAGCCAGAAAGTTTTAGGCAATCCCATCTGCAGCTTGTCATGTTCTTTAACTTTGAAGGGGCATATATACTCAAAACCTCGATAATTTATAATTTGTGAGATGAAGGAGGGTTTACCTGCAATATTTGCGGGTATTGTTGCGAATGCCTTGGCTTCCTGATCAAGATCCTCATGAGGAATATATGCACCGTATATGCGTATGACGGTGCACATCAGCAAAACACCCGCATCTGGTATTCTGTTTATGTTACGTACCACACCCATGCTGCCATGATATGCTATTATCGATAAATAGTCTGCTTCTTGCGTCGCCTTGCTTCCAAATGCTCAACGCATGTGTGCATGTTTTTGTCGACAAACTTGACGAGCTAAAGAGCGTATGGTAAGGATGCTGATGTAAACTCCAGAGCACAATCTAAAGTGCAGAAAACATAGTTTTCTCACGTAACCTCTAATCATGTTAAGCTTCGACATGTTGACGTTGTCTTGAGGTTGTGTTCCTGCAGCTGGCAGTTGCTAGAGGCATCAGCAGGGATTGTCGGCCCTGATCTGCTGACTCAGCTAAACGACGTGCAGCAGCTTGGGCTGAACGTTGTCAGATTTTTTGCCTTCAGCACCAAAAACGAATTCCATCTACAGCCAAGCCCAGGTCTATAATATGTATCACTTGCTTTAAAATGTTTTTGATTGAAAGTAGTTAGCGTGTGTTCCATCCCACTGCTTCCCTCAAAAGGGAGACGAGGGACAAGAGGCTTGCCCGGAAAATGCAACCGTTTAAACATCTCACTCGTTTCGCTGTCCCTCCCTCCCTCCCCCCCCCCCCTCTCTCTCTCTCTCTCTCTCTCTCTCTCTCTCTCTCTCTCTCTCTCTCTCTCTCTCTCTCTCTCTCTCTCTCTCTCTCTCTCTCTCTCTCTCTCTCTCTCTCTCTCTCTCTCTCTCTCTTTCTCTCTCTCTCTCTTTCTCCCCACCCCCCGTCTGTGTGTGTGTGTGTGTGTGTATGTGTGGTTGTGCGAGTGTGTGTGTGTGTGTGTGAGAGAGAGAGTGAGTGAGTGAGTGTGTGTGTGTGTGTGTGTGTGTGTTTGTGTGTGTGGGGGGAGGGTGGGTGGGTGGGTGGATGGGTGTGTGGGTGGGTGGGTGGGTGGGTGTAAGGTTTGACGGGTTGGGGTTGGTGTGGGTGTTGGGGGGGTGGTGTGTGTGTGTGTGTGTTTGTGTGTGTGTATGTGTGTGTGTGTGTATGTGTGTGTGTGTGTGTGTGTGTGTGTGTACTTATAAACACTTGTATGTGGGTTTATGGTATTCAGATCAGGTGTGAGAAGTTCAAAGCTACACATTCTTATCACCGTTGACCGTATCTAACTTCAAGAGGTAGTACATCCTTATCTGGGCATTGTTGTTTCTGTCATCAATATACATTTCGTGTTGGGTCTCTATCTTCGAGGAGACGCTCACGGTGCTCCTGCTCCATCCCAATGGTCGCATTGTTAGTAATATGTTTTACACGCACAGTAAGTCGGATTTGTTTATAGCTTGCATGTAGAATGGCTTTACAGTAATGTTTTAGCATCCTTATGAGAGTACTTGATCAATCAAGTACTCTCATCAAGATAGAATAAGAAACAGTTGTGGGAGCCCATCATTTGCCCTATAGGGGTTAGAAACCGATAGTAGCTACCGATACTATTGCAAGGGTAAATTCGATTGGCTGTTGAGGTCTTGCCGAAGATACCTATAGGGGTTAATTGTGTTCGGTTTCATCTCATCATGAGCACTGGGCTGGACAGATGAAAAATCCTTCTTCATCCTTCCTATTCATAGTATGGTTCGTTCATCCAAAACAAGTCCCAGAGGCATCCATCTTACGTAATATGTACATTGATTAAATTACATGCAGATCGCAAAAGATACAAGTGCTTTTGGATGCAGGTACTTACAACCCGAAGGCGTTGGCAGCCCTGGACAGAGTAATTTCGGAAGCCGAAAAGCGGAATATTAGACTGATCGTGCCCTTTTCTAGTTATTATAACCCTGTTGAAGGCCCTGCCAAGGTATCTTTCAGCTTCTTTAATACCTCTGATATCAACCTTTTGGTATTGTCGTCGCTATTTCATTTGCAAATGTATGTAGTGCAACCTCCATGGCGTCGGCTCATATGGACAGATGTTCATGCAGAGACCACACCAATGCATGCACACACACACACACACACACACACCACACACACACACACACACACACACACACACACCACACACACACACACACACACACACACACACACACACACACACACACACGCACACACGCATGCACGCACGCACGCATACGCGCACGCGCGCGCGCATGCATGTGAGCTTCAATGTTATTTGTGCGTCAGTCTAGCTTGATGACGTTATTGAGTACTTGGAATGCTGCGCTCCCTTTATGGCGTGTTGCATCTCCTTTGAATCATGGTTATGAAATTTCATTTTCGGATTAATAAGATTGCGTGCACACAGATGTGGGCCTGTCATGGGGTGCAACTCAATGAGTTTTTTCTAACAATACAAAATGGGGCTTATACAGTACGTGGCATGGGCGGGGCTGACCTATCCAGATGAATTTTATTCCAGCAGCTCCACAAAGCAATTTTACAAGAATCACATAAAATTCATTGTTAATCGCCGCAACAGCATCACAGGGAGGCTTTACAAGGACGAGCCCAGCATATTTTCCTGGTAATTTACATGTCCTGGCCTGGCTGCATTTCGTATAATACCGTCCCTCTTCAGAAACGTAAATAAAGCAAAATTCTATAGGGTGATCTAATGTGATGTTGCAGAGATGAATATCTGGGACCCCAGTTTGCCTGGGTATTGTAATGTTTCACCATATGGTGATAAAGTACAAGCTACATGCATGCGGACTCGTAGGTTAACTCCCAAGCCCTTGATTGGGTCGTAAAATAGGTTATGTATCTATTCATGAAAAGCTAATATGTCAATATATTTACTTTAATGAGCTTACTTAAATTTAAACCCTGTGAAATCATTAAGTTTACCATATACATTTCAATCCGTGACGGTACACGATGTGGTACGTACCCTATCTAGTTGCCTTCCATTCAAGGATTGGGAGTCCAGATTCGTCTCAGAGATCCCTGCGACGACCTTTTACAGGAACCAAACAATTCTTCAGTACCGTTTGATGCCGTATCATTCATTCACCTGACGCTTTACTGTCGTGTGGACTGGCTCGATATCTAATCCATAGAATGGCCAATGTTGCAATGCTCTCTCTCTCTCTCTCTCTCTCTCTCTCTCTCTCTCTCTCTCTCCTCTCCTCTCTCTCCTCTCTCTCTCTCCCTCTCTCCTCTCTCCTCCTCTCTCTCCTCTCTCTCCTCTCCCCCCTCTCTCCCCCCCCTCTCTCTCTCCTCCCCCCCTCTCTCTCCCTCTCTCTCCTCCCCCCCTCTCTCTCTCCCTCTCCTCTCTCTCTCTCTCCTCTCTCCCCTCCCTCTCCCTCTCTCTCTCTCTCCTCTCCTCTCTCTCTCTCTCTCTCCTCTCTCTCTCTCTCTCTCTCCTCTCTCTCTCTCTCTCCTTCTCTCTCTCCTCTCTCTCTCTGTCTCTCTGTGTGTGTGTGTGTGTGTGTGTGTGTGTTGTCTGTTTGTGTGTGTGTGTGTGCTGTGTGTGTGTGTGTACAGGGGTGGGTGTGTATCTCTGTGTGTGTACACACACGTTTTTGTGTGCGCAGTTTCGCTTGCCTGTGTGTTGGCGTATGTTATTCTGAGGTTGGGGCTTTTTACCGTGAGAGCTTGGGTTAGGGAGCTGATCAATGAGCCGCGAGCCTCCTGTGACATCTGGAATCGTAACTCCAGCTGCGAGGCATCCATCCAACAGACAATAAACGTAAGATCCTAACCTTCGGAAAACGTATTGTTCTTATTATTCATTATCCAAGCTACGTGGGTCTTGTGTCCGCCATAAGTGCAGTTTAAAGCTTTCAATATATTGTCTGAAATCGCGTCGTTGCGACTGCGTCCATGCACGTCCGCACGTGAAACATGTTCAATCCCCTACTCCTTCCACAATCTGGTGTGATATTTTATAACTTCAAAAGAACTCAAGAGTAAATCTCCAAGCGAATAGCATTTCCATGAGCGTCTTTCTCACTCAAACATAAAAACTTCAAGCCATTGTTTTTTGTTACTTTATTGCTGTGCAAGTAAGGATTGAGGGTGCACCATCTTGAAAAGGTATGGTCCAACGTAATAGCTAATCTAGTTGAGGCCGAAAACTTTAATATAGTGTCCTTAATTAATGTAATATCAGCAATTTATGTATAGAATTTGTTCAACTAATTTTAGATCATAATGAAATTACGATATTAGGTTTCTTTTCGAAGTTTAAGTTATTTTCCTTGACGCTGATTCTACATCACTAATGACGTAGATATTGGGCTTGCACAATATACATATTTTGTGTTTTACAGGGTTGGATTGGTGAAATGTCTGCATACCTGAAGACAGAAGATCCCAACCATTTGGTAACAGTCGGGTAAGTAATGCTATCGTGGTTCATTCCTCACGTCATTCAGGGAGCACTTGTTTGGTGTTGACGGATAATTTAAAGCTAGGTCTTAAACCGTACCGGTCACTCGTACCATTCAATTCTTTGCATTTAATATGCTTGGGGGCTGCTTGATGTTTCGAGACAATGCAAACATTACCCGAAGGTTTGGGAACTAAGCCAGTCCTTCTGCGATCAAGATCCGACTGGAACTTCTTATGCATATGACTGTCCCAACTGTCCTTTGCAAAGCAGTACTATTAGGGATAATTTTCATTGACTCTCAACCAGCACGGATCATGCGATAGTGCGAGGGGACATTAAAAAACCGTGTATAACGTAGGCGTATGGGTCGGGCAGGGAAGAGGGATTCTACGGATTTAGCTCCCCTGGTGAGGCTGCAAAGTACAACCCAAATGCGGACAGGACGGGATGGTCCCTCCGGACTGGGCAAGACTATATTCCCAATCACGCTCACACGTCAATCGACTACGCCTCGATCCACATTTGGCCAGATAACGTAACTCCCAATCCACCAGGCCTCTCTGTTGACATTTATTCATTTTCAATTAGTTTACATGCTCCGCACACCCCCCCCAACCCCCCCCACACACACACACACATACACACACACACACACACACACACACACACACACACACACACACACACACACACGCACGCACGCACGCACGCACGCACGCACGCACGCACTCACGCACACACACACACACACACACTCACACACACACACACACACAGACACACACACACACACACACACACGCACACACACACACACACACACACACAAACCCCCGCGAAAGTTCCCCGCAGCCCAATACGTAAGCTGCGATGTTGGGCGTGCAGTGGCAAGCAAATGAAACTTTCTGCAACTCTGGCAATCCATCCTGCGGCCCCGCCTTTGTTACAAACTGGGTGAATTCCCACATGGCAGATGCTGCAGCCGTAGGCAAGCCTATAGTGGTTGGCGAGTTCGGAAAACAGTTGGGGGGAGCGAAGCCCTATTTTCAGGCTGTGTACGACAGGTACACCAATAGTACCGCCAGTGGCGAGAACCTCCGAGGTGAGACTTGACTCATTACCTGCCCAATACCAAAAGTGGAGGTCCAACGCGCGGTCAACCGTCCCCGGGGGGGGCCCCCGGACGGGGGGGGGGGGGAGGGAGGGAGGGAGGGGTGGGTGCGTGGGTGAGGGGAGGCCATGGACTGGACAGAGGGAATAGGGAGGCAGAGTCCCCGCTGTGTGCCTGGGAGGAAGGCTAAATGGGGTTACCGACCGTTACGTTGTATGTAAGGAACTCTGATCATGTGCCCCAGTCGAAGTTCCAAGGGTTCCTGATCTTGACTAAATAATCGGACTGAAGGCATTTAATGAGAAGCCGTGAGCGTGGCTGATCATGGGCCGTTCAGCAGTGTAACCACATTCTTGCAGCAAACGACAATAATCCCACGATCAATATGCTGTGCAGTCTGCTATGTACTACAATAGTCTTGCGAGGTATCCGGTAAGCATAAATCATGGCTCTAATCATTTATTAAGTTCGTACATGGAATGGTGGTATCGGTATTCCAAATTAGACAGTTTACCCGCTGCTGTTGTCGTCTTGTCAAAACCCGCCTCATGCGTCTTGCGTTTTTCTTCAGGAGTTGCATACTGGGGTGTTGGAGTTACGGACGACGTGGTGAGCGAGGTGATCAAGCCAGGGGCTGCCGCCACACAGTCCTACTTGTCTAATGCCACAACCTCTCCGCAGTGTCAACTGAATTTGCAAAGTAAGTTACACACAGTGGCTCAATTGTGATGATCATGAGTGAATAGTCCCTGAGCTCTTGAAGTGTTGATGGACGTCTGTCAGCCTTACGTTGTTACTTGCATGCGCATGACTCGCTGTGTACACATGTTTCAGCCAGTGTCAGATCCCATCGCGGCTCTCAGCATTCGCTCATTAATTTGAATTGCACAGTTATAAACACGTGGCTGTTCCTGTTCTGATGCCGTCAAATAATTTATGAATGTCAGAAATAATTAATGAAAATATCAAATGATTTCAATTAGTTGAGACTACTCGTGTCTGAAAAGGGTGCATGCACGTGCCACCTATGGGTAGCTACTCATGTGTCTGCAGACATGTTTATATTAATATTCCTAATCCATCAAGACGCACCAGACCACCATTTGGCCTGCTCTGGCATCGTTCTCCACTTACGTGGGGCTTGAATACCCTGTACAGTCCCGACATGTTTGTGAAACCCTCGAGGCTCAAGTGATATCATGGTAAAGAACGATTGTGATAGTTACCGAGGTCGTGTCCAAAGGTCACGTGCACGTGACCTCTGCACATGGACTCGGTAATTCTTATAATGGTTCTTGACCATGACATCGATTCGATGGAAACGATATATACAAGATACAAATCCAACATTCCAAATAATGGTCCAGGGATTGGTCGTGTAGCAGAACACCGTTTCTGATTTTGAATGTTCACTTTTGCAGATGCGGGTGCGCCTTCACCTCCAGGTCCTGCAATGCCCATTAATGGGTCACCCAGCCCTCCGCCTTCACTGGCACCATACATTTATTCAAACCCAATATTTGATTCGAACAGTCAAAATTCTGGAGGAAGTGTTATATCTTTTAATGGTACAGACCGTCGTTAGGGCCTGACACGTTGCAGCCGAATTCCCGTGCGTGACTCGACGTACGGATATGATAGTCCTCAAGATCAAAATGTTCTTGCGGGCAAACAAGATGTTTATAAGGATCCCTCAACTAACAAAATGTATGTAGAATTGTGATCTGCTTGTTGTTCTTGTCGGTATGTATGCAGATACGCTGACAAAACTCTATGTGGCCACTGCCCACGCATGGCTCGTAAGCTTGCGCATGTGCCATCGAGTTTTTTTTGTATGGCCACATGTGCTTTGATGGGCAGGAATAGCTAGATGTACCTACATAGGACACATGGGTCTGGCTAGTCTACGTACTTCAGCTAGCTTATGATCATGATCATAACTGTACATATATTTGTAGATCATGACTTACAGCTCCGGAGTGGGTCAGATAGCACTAGCTTTCATACTTCGAGAGTTAAATTGTGATTGCGACGTCTCGGCCAGACTATTCTGGATCAGACTAGATCATTACTGAGGTGCACGTGCAGGTGTAACAAAATCATGAACCGGACTAAAACTAAAAAGCATTTTCGCGAGAATGCAAGGGGGTAAACTTAATTGCTGCACAACTTGCGGCCAACTCAGCATCGGTCCTTCGTGATCACGTGGATACGCTGTTTGTATACACCGGTGTCGTCGTACTTTTGACTGATGTACATGAATGCATAGCATGACTACATGCGTACATTGCTTGACTGATGTGAATAGCATGCTGGGCATTGCTACACCTCGACCGTTCCAAGTGGTTCTTGGGCATACCTTTGGCGGCGCAACTACGGGCCATCACGGTACATCCTTTGGGCGTACCACCAAATTCGAGTGTACCGCCGAGTTCGAAGTTACTGAAGTCCCCGGCAGTGAACTTATTAGTGGCGAAATGTCGCCAATTTGGCGTAATAAAATGAAATTAAGCAAGATTTGGCGATGTAAAATAATATTCTGGGACTTGCTCATCGCCAATTTGGCTATAACAAAATAAAATCATTGGTGGGTACTTCGCCATGCCCTGGCGACACAAAAATGAAATAAAAGAAGGACAAATCGCCATAATGGCGACAGGAAATATGAATGAAAGCAGGGCAAATCGCCATCGTTAAATTGAAATTGCCAGTGGCCTGTGTTCAATTCGGCCCTTGTCTGCCAGTAAAATATTCTGCGGGCCGAATCGGAATTTTCCGGAAACTCGAAGTGTTACGTGTTACCGGGAACCGATCAAACAAATCAGTTCTCATTGAGAACTTCTCAACCCCTTGCTTTAATTTCAACACTTTTACATGCATACAGACTGAACTACAGCCCTTCCACTGAACTACAGCCCTTCTCTCTCCCTCTCTCTCTCTCTCTCTCTCTCTCTCTCTCTCTCTCCTCTCTCTCTCTCTCTCTCTCTCTCTCTCTCTTCTCTCTCTCTCTCTCTCTCTCTCTTCTCTCTCTCTCTCTCTCTCTCTCTCTCTCTTCTCTCTCTCTCTCTCTCTCTCTCTCTCTCTCTCTCTCTCTCTCTCTCTCTCTCCCCCTCCCTTTCCCTCTCCCTCTCTCTCTTCCCCACTCCATATCACCTTCAGTATTTGGCCCCTAGATTCCGCGCCCCTGCATGATGGATTTTTGGTATGCGGTTAAAATAGGCTTCACTCTTAATTTTAAATCAGTTCTGCTTTCTAGTTTTTTCACTCTCGTCGTTCTTCAGTTTTATTATTTCTCTTCTACGTGTTTGGCTTTTACTTTTTATGTTTTATGTTTTATGTTTTTTGGTTTTATGTTTTGTGTGTGTGTGTGTGTGTGTGCGTGTGTGTGTGTGTGTGTGTGTGTGTGTGCGTGTGTGTGTGTGTGTGTGTGTGTGTGTGTGTGGGTGGGTGTCTGTGTATGGCTGTATGTGTGTGTGTGTGTGTGTGTGGGTGTGTGTGTGGGTGGCTGTATGTGTGTGTGTGTGTGTGTGTGTGTGTGTGTGTGTGTGTGTGTGTGTGTGTGTGTGTGTGTGTGTGTGTGTGTGTGTGTGAATGAAGGAAAGGCGAGGTCTAGGCTTGCATGATGCAACGACGTAGTGACTTCATCAAGCCGACGGGTAGCAGGAGCTCAACTGTGCGGTTCAGAAAAAAATTCACAAAACTGTGGGAATTCGCCATTATGGCGACAAGAAAATGTAATTCTATGACCTTAATTCGCCACCCAGTGGCGACAGGAAAAACAATTGTCGGGCTCAAAATCGCCAATTTGGCTAATTGCCAAAAACCTTAATAATAACACTGGTCCCCGGCCGTGTAGGGGGGACGGTGATAACCATTCGCGTTAAACCATTCGCGACACACCTGCCACAAAGTCTTAAAGCAAGGAAGGAAGGAAGGGAGGCAGAAAGAGAGGAAGCAAGCAAGTAGGCATGCAGGCAGCCAATCAGGTAGGCATGCCAATCAGGTAGGCGCCAAGCAAGGAAGCAAGCAAGCAAGGAAGGAAGGAATGAAGGAAGGAATTTTACATTAAGGACCATCGACTAAGGCTGAAAAAGATCTTGATGGAAAAAGGTCTAGACAGCAATACAACAAATGACCAATGTCTAGCCATTTAAGGTCGCAGGCAGCTGAGAGAGTTAGATAACTTGATTTTAGATAAGCTGAAGTCTTGGACAGTAGTCTTGGACATTTTCTGTGCCTGTCCGATACACATCACATGGGGCCTGTAGAGCTACATCTATAGGCCCGAAATTCGAAGGTGCCGATACGGTTCAGTTCACAGAACGCATGCGCAAGTCACCAATTATGCAATGTACAATGTAGTGCGACCAGCAGCCTGTACAGTGTGGGCAAGGCAGCAGTACATTGCTGCAGGATCAGCAGCTTCAAGCCAGTACCATGCACCCCACGCCGGTGGTACACTGGTACCGTCAGCAGCTCCATCCAGTACAATTGTGCGTAGGGCAGCAGTACATTGTGCTGCCGTTAGCAGAACCCTCATAACCTTATGTGTTAGGCACCAATGATGGCCTTTAATGTCAAAAATCATATTTTTCCTTGAGGAGTTCTGATAAGAATACCTTGCAAAGGAGTTGGAAAGAATACCCACAGTATTTAGTCGCAGAGGCGTCTTCCACCTTATTCAGTACCCAAGTTGACCTCCAAACTCTGTGGAGCAGGGAACCACGAGCCTCCAGCAGCAGTCAGCCGGTACACTGCCCACAGTCGGCAACAATGCAGTACAGTGCATACACACAGCGGTGAGCCAACCGTGTATGCATCAGATAACCTTCAGGCAAGGCAGTGCATACATGCTGTAACCAGCACTACACGGCGGTACAGCCGACTGCAGTCAGGCGGTACAGAGTGCGTAAGACTGCAGAGATCCTTGCACGTCAAGCAGCACTAGTGCTGCTTGAGGTCCTAGGAGTGAGGTGTTGCTTTGTACGAACCTACAAAGCAGTACTGAGCAGTACTAAGCAGTACTAAGCAGTACTGAGCAGTGCTAGAAGCACTGAGCAGCACTAAGAAGTAAACTGGGCTCCTAGCCTACTGTATGTTAGTCAGGCCCCCTGGGTGCCGGAAATCTGTACATCACGGGATGGCGCTGTGCCCCCAGGGGATACCAACGGAGAGAAACCAGAGGCGAAGGGGCCTTAAACTGTCTATGACATGGCACATGGACCAGGCACGCTGTACAACAGGGGGCGAGATTGCCCCCAAAGGTGCAGGGGGCGGGGGCCTTTTGGAGGCACAAAGGCTGTCAACCTGTCTGAGTCAGGTCACATATGCAGGTCTTAGTCAGGCCACACATGCATGAACCAGCACGTTGTACATCAGGCGGCGGGACCGGCACCCGGGGGTACCAATTGAGGAACCAATCCAGTCGGAGAGGGCTACAGAGTGTGTGAAGGGGTGCCACAAGGACCAGGTTGCTGTACATCAGGCGAAACTGGCCCCCCTGGCATACCGATGAAGGAACCGCTCGAGGTGGTGTGGCCTACAGAGTGTATGGTGGGGCTGCGTGGACCAGGACGCTGTGCATCACGCGGCGGGGCTGGCCCCCTGGGTACCATTGGAGGAACCGTTGGACGTGGGGAGGCCCAGCGTCTGCAGCAGCTTCCGCCAGCGTACCGGCTCCTCATCGAAGATGTACGTCATCGGTTGCACCAGCACGCCGCTGCCCCCAACCTGTCAGGCCGCCCCACAGCGCCCCGTCTGTCCAAAATGTAAGAATAATATCTTCCTTTCCAACAATGAAATGATCTCATATATGAAGAATTTTGTGCGAGAGGTAAAAACTGATATCTCCTCATAACCCAGTCGCAACCAGTTGTGGCAAGGACGCTTGTGACGAATGCACCTTATCTCTAGCCTTGCACGGGAGCTTGCTGACCTGTATTGGGTCCTCTCGGGAAATTGCGGCAAGGGGATGTAGGCTTGTATCAGAAAGGAGAGGGGTGTGAAAGAAGGGGGGGGATATAGGAGGTTTGGGGTTGTGTCGGTCCTCTTGAGAGCCAGATTCCTAGAGAAGTTTCACCATCTTCTTGTCGGTCCCCTCGGGAGCCAGATCTCGCGGAAGGTCCATCATTGTTTGTCGAACCCCTCAAGAATCCATTCTTCTGCAAGATACCAAGACTCTCAATTTCATCTCCTCATCCAACTACTCAATTCGTCCTCACAGGTCATCCTTTTGCCCCTTTTCTCTTCCACCATCCTAAACCTCCTCTTCTCCTTCCGCGTCTTGTCCTCCTCCGCCTCCTCGACCACCTCTAAATCCACATCCTCCGACTGTTCTATTTCTTCCGCAGACAGAGAGAAGCCGAGAACAGCTAATTCGACCCTACCACCCACAGAGAGCACAAAAACCCTCAAGATCAACATAACCCAGCGCAGACACAACAAACGCTTCTCCCTCAACTGCACCGCATGCAGAGAAGGGCGAAGACCCCTAGATCGAGCGAACCGCACGCATAGAGAACGACAACCCCTACTTTGGCCGCCCCACATCCAGACAGCGCGAACCCCCCCGGGGGTGGTCGAGCGTACCGCACGCAGCTCCTTGACGGCGCGGTACAGCTGCTTCTTGCGCACGCAGATGGTGGTGGCGTAGTAGCCGTGCTGGGCGACGGCTTCGTCCCCGTGTTTGGTGTAGACGGGCGCTATGGTGGGCCCCTGCAGACCCTCCAGGCCTGGGCAGGACAGAACAAGCTCCGCCACCTCTTCCGCGGAGGAGCCCCTCATGTTTGCCACCACGCTATAGAAGTCCTGCGCCACCAGGTGTGCCTGCCCCACCACCCCGCCGCACCGCCATAAAAGAGTTACTCGTGTTAAACCATAGCGCACCACAAGGAAAACATGGGCGTGCGCGCGCCCGATTCACTGATAAGTAATTCATCGCAATGCAAGGAAAACCCAACACATATACTCCGACCACCAATACACACACACACACACACACACACACACACACACACACACACACACACACACACACACACACACACCCACACACACACACCCACACACACACACACACACACACACACACACACACCCACACACACACACACACACACACACACACACACGCACACACACACACACACACACACACACACACACACACACACACACCACCCCTAACTTTCTGCATAAAAAGGTAAAGCCAACGCACCCAAGGGGGAGGGGAGGGTAGTGAGAGCGGGAGAGAGGGAGGTGAGAGCAAGTGGGCGGGAGCGGGAGAGAGGGAGGTGAGAGCGAGTGGGTGGGGTCGGGGGGCAGGCACACCTCCAAGCGCTCGATGAGCTCTCGTACGAGCTCCAGCATGCCATCCGACTCTTCCAGCGAGCGGCGGTTGGCCACCAGGACGCCCTGGCTACGCAGTACAGTACCGCCTTCGATCTCCTTGAGGTTGTTCTCCCGCAGGGTGACCCCGGTGCTGACCAGGTCCAAGATGATGTCCGCGGAACCCATCAGGGGAGCGGCCTCCAAGGCCCCGTCCGCGCTGAGCAGCACCACGTGCGGGAAGTCGTGCTCCGCAAAGAACTTGCGTGCCACATTATGGTACCCCGTCACCACCCGCAGCGGTGTGCTTGCTGTCCAGTCCGGCATCCTGCACCATCAATCAACATCAGTCGGCATCCGTCATCATCAGTCGGCATCAGTCATCATCAGGCGGCATCAGTCGGCATCAGTCATCATCAGTCAGCATCAGTCATCATCAATGGGCATCAGTCATCATCAGTCGGCATCGTTCATCATGAGTTGGAAACTAGCCTGCCAGAGGACACATGCTAGCACTTCCTTCCTTGCTTCCTACCTGCTGCCCTGCCTCGCCACCTTTCTCCCTTCCTTTCTCGCCTCCCCTCCCTTCCATCCCTCCTTTCTCGCCTCACTTCCTCCTTTACCCTTTCTCTTGTCCTCCCTACCGTCCTCCTTTCAGACTTGCCTCTCACCTCCGACCCTCATGTCCTTTCTTTACCACCCAACTTTGTTCTGCCCCACATTGCCCTTTTCCTTCCCTACCCCCCTCCATCCCTTCTCCCCTCCCCAGCTTTACCCTCTGCGTTCTCCCTCTTAAACCCCCTCACCTCCCCCTCTTCACCCCCTCACCTCCACGTCTCCACCCTCTCCCCTCTCCCTGTACACCCTCTCACCTCCCCCCCTTCACCCTCTCACCTCCCCGTCTTCACCCTCTCCCACTCCCTCTTCACCCTCTCACCTACCCCTCTTCACCCTCTCACCTCCTCACCCTCTCCCCTTTGACGTACCGCTTGAGCTCCTCGAGGGAGTTGACGTTGGCGAATTTCCCGCCCATGGGGATGCCGAGCGCCAGGTGGCAGGCCCCGAAGCCCAGCGCGTCGTGCAGTACAATCAGCTCGTCGCCCCCGGCCAGCCCGGAGCTGATCTCCGAGAACATGTCGAATCCCACGATCCCCAAATCCACGTCGCCATACTGCAGCTTGCGCACGACGTCGCTGGCCCGCTGGAACCAGACCTCCAGCCCCGGCAGCTGCACCCCCGGTCCCCCCGGTCACCCGTGAGGGCCTGCGGGATTACACGACTTCTCCAGCCACAGGCGCCATGAGGGACTGGATACCCTCACATCGAAAGGAGCCATGAGGGACCAGATTCCGCCTCAGCTAAAGCGCCATGAGGGACCTGATTCCCCCTCAGCTAAAGTGCCAACAGGGGTTCGATGCCTTAACAGCCAGAAGAAGCTGTGAAAAATCCGACGCCTTCTGAGCCAAAGGGGCCGTGAGGCATTAGATGCCCTCACAGCCAAAAGAAGCCGTGAGGAATCAGACTCCCCGTCAGCCAAACCCCGTCCCTAATGAAGAATTAAAATGCCCCCGCAGCTACTAATTATCTTGCCAGTTCAAATCCAGGCAAAGACGGAAATTCCGGGGGAAAGGGGGGGGGGGGAGCGGGGGTCCAACCCTGCCTCTGCACCTGCTCCACGGGGGAAAGAGGGGGGGGGGGCTCCTTCCTACCCAAGACAGGGAGGCTTCGAACGCGCCCCCCCCCCCTTCCCCGGGGGAAGGGGGCATGGGTGGGCAATCTAACAACCTCAATCCGCAGCTTAGCATTCTTCCCCTGCTTGCCTCCCTGTAAGAGGAACAAGAGGGCACCCGCCTAACCCACCTTTGCCCCCTCCGGGTGCTGGGCACGGGGCAGCGGGGCGTTGGACGGGCCTGGGGCAATAGGAACCCTGGCGGTGCCCCCACACTGGCCTGACTTCTAATAGGAGGCCCCCCCAAGTGAGTGCCTGCTTGAGACTAATGCAGCGGCCACACACACACACACACACACACACACACACACACACACACACACACACACACACACACACACACACACACACACACACACACACACACACACACACACACACACACAGAGAGAGAGAGAGGGGGGGGGCGGGGGGGCAGCGAGACAGAGGAGGGGGCAGGGGGGCAGAGGAGAGAGGGTAGGAAATGTGTGAACTTGCTATTGAAACTTGGCAGGACTGCTCACAGAAGGGTATGGCACAGATGCATGGACAGAAGGGATGCGAGGTGGAAGCTTAAAGAGGTCAAGTTGCAAAGGAAATATTCCCGTCCTCATGGCAGCTTCTAACAATGTTGTTGGGAATCTGCTTTGGCTGAGCTTCACATTGGGCGGTTTCGGAAGCCGAGAGGGGTTAGTTCTGCAAGGGAGAGGAAAACCTGAGAGATGCTGGCCACGTACTGGCGGGGATTGGGCTTGTATACTCCCAGCTGACAGCTCTGCATCCGAAACTCACCCCAATTCAAGCATAAACTGCAATTCAAACTCGAATGACTGCCTCTCCCTCTCCCTCCTCCCTTCCCTCCCTCCTCACCTCCCTCTCCGTCCTTCCTCCGTCCCTCCGACCCTCCCTCTCTGTGTGTGAGTGTGTGTGAGTGTGAGTGTGTGCGAGTGTGAGTGTGTGTGTGTGTGTGTGTGTGTGTGTGTGTGTGTGTGTGTGTGTGTGTGTGCGCGCGTGCGCGTGCATGCGTACGTGCTTGACTGCCCCGAATTGTGTTCATGAGGCGAGGGTCGGGCCAAACTGCAATCCTCCGCCAATGACTTCTGACGGATGCTCCTTGCAGGTAACAACGATATCACACAGGCTCAATCATCAACACCTCCCCTCATAAAGGGGGGGGGGGGGGCCGGGCAAGCAAAGCTGGCCTCCGACACACTTTCAAACAAGAAGTAGTAGAAGAAGAAGATCACATCTATCCGGCCAATAGTGGCCAATGAGATAGTCAATGGGATCCAGCTTCCATAGTACCTAAGGGTTGATGAGAGCAATGAGCCGAACACTCTTACAACACATCATTCTGATGAGCTGGCGCACCTTCAGCAGCTCGAGAGTGTCCTCCGCCATTCGCCCTTTGCTGGGGATTGCCATTCTGAGCGTCGTGCGTGGCGTTCGGCTCACAACCGGGCGGGCTACCCCGGCCCCCCCCAAACAAAAGAATCAGATACCGCAGCCCAATCCCACGAATCCAGATGGATCCGTTTTCACTCTGCATGTCGATGACTGGCGAGTGCGATGTGTTCGCACCCCTGTGAATTTGCATGCTTGCACAAAGTTGTGAAAGAGCCGAGGAGCTGGGGTTTTGGGGGGGAGGGGCATCTGGCCAAGAGAGCTGTATGATTTTTGGAGACATTTGCCGCGCAGGGAAGGTGTAGGAGGACAGACAGGTTAATAGAGACTTGCCCGCGATACGCCCCCCTTCCCCGGCACGTGTGTGCACACAAGCACAACCACACACACACACACACACACACACACACACACACACACACACACACACACACACACACACACACACACACACACACACACACACACAGACTCTCTCTCTCTCTCTCTCTCTCTCTCTCTCTCTCTCTCTCTCTCTCTCTCTCTCTCTCTCTCTCTCTCTCTCTCTCTCTCTCTCTCTCTCTCTCTCTCTCTCTCTCTCTTACGAGAGCGTGTCCGCCCGCACATCTGTGCACTATCACGCGCATGCTCGCACACCCACACCCCATGTATGCACGCTCAGTGCTCGCACACCCACACCCCCAGTATGCACGCTCAGTGAAATGTGGAACTGATCCACAAGGTTCAAGACAGAGGCAGGTATCGCTTCAACTACCTTCTCTGTTTGTTTCTGGCCTGGAAGAAACACAACTACCATGTAGCCTGCAAAGGCATGTCCTTGACCCCCCCCCCCCTCTTTGCTTCCGAACAACATGCACCCTTCCTCATTGAGTTATGCATCTGATATGCATGAAATCACATTTCTTTATTCACCGAGTTTCATGTGCGAGCACAAGAATTGCAAAGGCAAACTATGACTACAGCAGCAACATCCCTTTTGTCTGTGCAACATATCTGCGCCGCTTGATACAACCGCTTTTTCTCCCTGAAAGACGTACTAAATTCCGAATAAATCTTTGGTGCTTACCTGACTCTGTATGCTTCTGAGCGTTGAGGCTTGCTGACCAGATCGTACAAGATCTGCTGGTCATACAATTACCATGCTGTCTCCGCAAGGCAAAAGCTGATATTAAAGGAGCTGGGAGGCTCGGGCAATACGCATTGCAAGCACGCAAATGCTCTGGCCGTACAGGAGCTCTGCCTAGAGATTCCGCCCTTGCAACCATCATGTTGGAATATCGGTCCGCAACCAGCGTGGGCGGACCCGTGAATTGCAAACGTCCTGCTGTCTCAAAGATTAGGTTGTTACAGTTTGAAGGGATGAAGAACTACTCCGTAGATCAAGAACGATTACTCAGATGGATATCGGCACCCATGTCTTTGTCACGTTGGTGCTGTTACTCACACGTGCTCCAACTCTCTTCAAAATGGTTCAACTAGACACCAGTAACAAGGACACCGTGCCTGATAACCAACGATAAGTAAAGTGGCATCACTTTGTACCGTTGAGAATGAGAATACGGGGTAAAGCGCCGCCTGATCCGGATCAGTTCGTTAGGCCTGCTTTTCGTCCCGGCTCCCAAAAGTTTGGAAGTACGGTTTTCAATTCAAACACCCAGGTGAGCAGCTCCCCCCTCCCCCCCCCCCCCCGCCCCCCCCAAAAAAAAAAAAACAAACCCAAAACTCTCTTCATCACATGAGAATTTAACACCTTCACTCGATGTCACGGTCCACTCCGTGCAGGAATCACAATCCACACCGTAATGAATTGTAGTCAACACTTCTAAGGAAGATAAACAAACAAGAGTTGCTATAACCGAGAGTTTACAGCACATTTCCCTTACTAGACAAGCAGTTTGCACTATCGAGAGAACTGCCTGATTCCAGCCCACACCTGACTTTAAGTAGCAAAATATTGTACTGCTTATCACGCACATCTGAGAACGTCACCGATCCAGAAGAGAAACAGTTACGGATCTTAAATAAGCGGACATAGTATACTGACCCGAATGTATCTCTCTTCAGGTGCTAGTCACACGTCACGCATACATACACGCCTTAACAGTGTAACCATACACTGAATGCATGCAACATATCTATCTCTCTCTCCCTCCCTCCCTCCCTCCCCTCATTTAATTTTGCTGATGTCTCTCTCCCATTGTTGCGATTATCTCTCTGTATCTAGTACTGAGAGCGAACGACTATCGAAAGGAAATGACAACAATAAGAATTAGAGACTCCTGAGGGAACCTGAGGAGCTACAGAGGCATGTGACAAAGGTGTGAACCCAGCCGAAAACCCCCAGGGTCCTTGACGGCCATTGCCGGTTCATCTGCCTTTTGGTACCCTGGTAGAAAGTAGTATGTAGATCAAAGAAATCAACACAATCCTCAATAATTTGAAAGGGCAAAGGGTGAAAAGCTTGTGTGAGAACAACCTCACACGAGTGTATCCCACTAGGATACGCTCTCAGAAGAATGGGGGACCCCGCGATGTATACCTCTTCGGTCCTTGCCAGCGTGCGGTAACTAGCTATGTTGACTAGTAATTGTCAAGATCACTCGGCAAGCCGTATTATTTTTCCTAACAGCAGTGAAAGGCGTTAAACCTCACCATTGGTACGACCTCCAGAACAACAGGGGTGTGTTCCAGGATTGTGGTGGTAATACAGTGTCACAGGGAAGATGCATCAGGGGATGCTGGCTGTAGAGCAACATCAGCAAGCAATCAAGCCTTCTTGAAACACCAAAAACGGGTTGCACTCTGCTATAAACTATTAATTTGAATAAATTCCTAGAACCTTATGGTGGTGATTACTAATGTTTTGGAACTGAGTACACTCGTGGCACTGTTTAGTGCGATGTTAACAGTGCTACAAGCGGCAATCTCAGCTACTTCCCTTAACCCCTCTTACAGATGGCCTACGGCAGATACTGAGGATACTGAACCGTGAGGCCCACGACATTCACTTACCATAATGGGTGCAGCGCCCATGGTACGTTCTTCCGTTACCTACCCCTCCCCCCCCCCCTTTTTTGAAAACATTACCCCCACCCACCACCCTCCCCCCCCCCACGCGCCACACACATACACACACACACACACACACACACACACACACACACACACACACACACACACACACACACACACACACACACACACACACATACAGGCACGCACGCACACACATGCACACAGACCTATCTGTGGCGCGTCGGCAGGCAGATAGCGTTGCGGCTCGCCCTGACGTCTGCTAGGCAGTACATTGTACTGGATGTAGCCTCGTAGGCTTATCGCCAGTATTTGGTGTACGCGTGTTGCACTCTGGCCCCATTCGGCACCTTCATTGGTGCACAACGATCCTTGCAAAATATTACACTATCCATGGAAACCACCGTCCGTTATCGTCTATCATGCTTGAGTTTTGATATCAAAACTCAAGCAAGACCATTCTCTTGCTGAGTTTTATTGCAAGTTTAGGGACATCACGGTGGAGGCTGTGCCCCATCCTCTTACCGACCCACAATTGTTGCAAGTCTGTAATCTGCTCATGCGTGTTGGAAGAAACCCATACTTGTAATCTGCTCAGAACGAGTCCTGAGGGATTTATCAATCCGTCACAAGCAAGCATCTCTTGAGGCTGTGATCTGTGCAGCAGACGAGGCAGAGGCTCTCCCGTACAGCTTAAAAAGCCACAATAGCGAGGATAACGCTCGCTCACAGCGTGAGCCTCGCACGGACAAGGCTGGCTACAAGCCCCGTCCTTCAGGACGTCCTTGTTGGGTCCTCAATCCACGAAGCCTAATGTGCATCTTTCCGTCCGAACCTAATGTGCCTAATGTGCAGCTTCCCTGTATTTTGAACTGAGCACACCATCAGCGTTTCTATAGCTACTTATTGCCGGAGGCCTTGTAATGGCTTGGCATTGGTTTTCAGACAGGCTTGACAATGCACAGCACAACACACACACACACACACACACACACACACACACACACACACACACACACACACACACACACACACACACACACACAGACACACACACACACACACACACACACACACACACACACACACGCACGCACGCACACACGCACGCACGCACACGCACACACACACACACACTGGAGCACCGAGAAATGGCGGACGTATATTGCAAGAAGCTGGAGTGCTGGGGTCATGGTGGGTGGACGTCGCAAGAACCCGGGTTGATGGAGAATTGGCGGATGCATGTCGCAACAAGCTGGAGCACTGGAGAAATGGTGGTCAGATATTGCAAGAAGCTGGAGTGCGGGAGTCATGGCGGGTAGACGTTGCAAGAAGCTGGAGTGACGGTGAAATGTCGCAAGAAGCTCAGCTAAGCCCAGGGGCAGACCCACTAGGGCGGGGAGGAGCCAAGCTGCAGTGCTCGTGCAAGACCGGAACAACTTCATTGAGGGCCTGGACATGGAAGGTGGGCACGGCATCGCCTTCCAGCTCCTCCCCTCCGGTACCGTACCGCCCGACGGAGTCCAGTAGGATGGTAAGCGCTCCCGCACGGTTCCCCGCCACAATGTCGTCCTTCGCTGAGTCTCCCACCATCACCGCCTCGCTGGGGCTGATTCCTACCCCCCCCCCCAACAAACAAAACAATGTAAGCATGCACCTTAACCCTAACTGCAACCAAAACCACAACAATAAGCATTGCCATAACCATAAAAAAAACCATAAAGTCGAATTCATGGCTGTGATGTTGCTGCAGGGTGCACCCTTGGACTGCCCCAGCACCTCAGTGGAAACCCCCCCCCCCCCTTTCTTCCTCATGAGGCCCGAAGGTAACCACCTCAATATTCGTCTCCCCCCCCCCCCCCCCAAATAAAAAACCCCAGCACGCACACGCACACGCACCCGCACCCGCACCCGCCCGCACGCACGCACGCGCGCGCGCGCGCGCGCAAACACACACACACACACACACACACACACACACACACACACACACACACACACACACACACACACACACAAACACACACATATGCAGCCTCTCTAGCGAAAGAGCCATGACTCCCCAGCAACCGAAACGCTTGCTCGGATGGAAGCCAAACACTGCGGCCGGGTCTTGCACTTTGTGGATTCGGCGCAATCCAAAAAAGAGCGCTCTTGACTCACATCCAAGCATTGTGGCCCTGTTCAATGTTTTGCGGCTACATCCTCCGTATTAACCATGGAGTACCCCAGTTCAAGCAATTTCAAGCAGAAAATGAAAGAAAAGGCATTTCAAGCCTGAAACAAAGGAAATGGGATTGGAACACCTCTTGTCAGAAATCCGCCGCAGATTTTCTGAACCGAGAGATCTGCCGGACAAAGAAATACTAGAGAAGATATCCAAAAATCCCTATAGACGAATGGGTGAAAAGGGAAGTGGACTAGAGGGTATTTATATGGATCCCAGGGGGAATGGGAATCCGCTGGGCACAGGAGCGCAAGGAGTAGAGGCAGGGGACACTGCTCTCACCCCAGGACTGGCAGATGTGCAGTATGGCGGCGGGAGACGGTTTGTACGGAGTGAAGCCTCTGTCCAGGGCAGGGAAAAATGGCGGCAAGGGGAAATGGTGCTCATGAAAGTAGTTCACAGACCTCATGACGTTTCTCGTAACAAGGCCCCTGTGTTTTGAAACTGAGCACACCATCAGCGTTTGCATAGCTCCTTATTGCCAGAGGCCTTGTAATGGCTTGGCATTGGTTTGGCATTGGTCAGACCGGCTTGACAATGCACAGCAACACACACACACACACACACACACACACACACACACACACACACACACACACACACACACACACACACACACACACACGCACGCACGCACGCACGCACGCACGCACGCACGCACGCACGCACGCACGCACGCCCGCACGCACGCAATCACGCACGCACGCACGCACGCACACACACACACACACACACACACACACACACACACACACACACACACACACACACACACACACAAGCACGCACAAGGCACACTCGTACACGTGGGGGTGCAACTGGCATAGCTGGCATCAACTGGCATCACAGGCTTAAGAAAGTCCTATTCATTGCGGGTCCTACAGGCTCCAAGCCCCATATATGCCGCAATCTCACTGCATTGCGATATGCAGATGATCTTGTCTCAGCAGTAATGATTCCCCGCATCGCTAAGGGCATCCAAAAACTGCCTTGCTACATCACCTTCCTCAGACACGCCGACATTAAGATTGGCACACGGGGACCAACCTGGGGAGACCTGCGTTGTCAAGAAAGCTACAAAGCTCTTCAGCACCGGGCATTATCTTCATGTCTGCTAGTGCCTGCATACACTCTAGGTTGTAACTATACATATATGTACTTGAACAAGTGCAACTGTTGTCAAGGGTGACCGCATGTAAGCATTCCAGACATGAATGTGTCTGACTGCTAAATCATAGCCCAGGAAAGTTTAGCAAAATGCTGGAACATCACCTTTCCCTTGGCTAGTACCAAACCTTGGCGAAGACAAGTGCCCTGGAGGTTACCAATGATTTATTCGCCATGCAAGGCATTCCCACCTCATCTTCAAACTCTGCGAGAACTTTGTGCGCATGTACTCTCTTCTCGTGTGGCCAGCTGTCAATTATGTCCAGGATGTCGCCCGTTGGAGGCACGCCTACTCTGCGCCTGCGCGTTAATAGGACACAAACATAGTCCCACTTAGCATTTGAATTAAAAAAGCCTCTAACTATAGCTGATTTGGCGAGTGGAGCTGAAACGCGCCTCATTTCTTGAAAGTCTAGGGTAGGTACGGTGAGGGTCCCATCCATGTCTGCGCATGCAACATGTATGCTGTTTGAGATCCTTACTACTAATTGCAGCATCTCTCAAACCTTTGAAACCAGTTACCTACCAAATATAACGCCTCTTACAATGCGTCGGGCAGCCATTGTTCCCGAAGCCTTGTGCGCCTGAACGCTGATCCTGAGAACACGCGACTCTTGTCTACACATAGCTACATGTACAGTTTGCCATTTTAATGACAATAATCGATGCATTTCTATATTCAGACGCCATTCAGGCGCCGTACAATGATGAAAACACAGTGCGTCTAGCCGGACGATCCACTTCAACAGGCCTTCATGAGGCACGACAGACCAAGCAACTTGAAAATATGAATAGATCCTTCCTTCTAATCAAGATCAAGGGTCCGCACAGCTTACAGATTCCTCAATATGGCTTAGTGCTCTCCACGGCAGCGCAAAAGAGTGCTGTCTTGGCTGTTCGTTAGCAGCAATCGGATGGGCAAAACGGTCACATGGGATACCATATTCGTACTGGGGGGTCATCGGCAGTGAAATTTTTAAGGAATCTTGGAGTTATGCCACTTGGCATAATTTGGCTCAGTAATTCATTTTTCGTCTGCCACAGGGTGGCAGACACGGCAGGAATAATTTAATTTCCCCCCGGAACGGTGGCAGAATCAGCATCAAATCAAAAGTTTCGCCAACTTACCACAGAACTCGCCGCTTTTGTACCTCTCACCCATGACAAGAAGTCTTGTCACAGCGTTACTCACGCATGTCTGGCCTGCAAAACCCCACTTGGCGCTTACAGCCCACAAGCTTCAATATCAAGGTCCTACATGAGCAAGGCAAAACGTGGGTGGAAGCTAGGCCTACGAGACAGCCCCTACACACGACCAACGCTTGTTTTCACACACACCAGTTGCACCAACAAGTGGACGTTCACCATATTTCTCAATTGTGGGCCCCGCAACTCGGCGTAGGGCCCAACAGCACCCCTTGAGGGTGCGTCCCCTCCCCTCTGCCCTTCCGCATTCACACGGGCCAGGCTTTCAGCCCAGCCAAAACATTCAGAAATACCCCAAAACAATCACGGATTGCTTGAAAATATTGCAGCAAAATGCTACCAAGGTGTCGGGCTCATGGCTTCCTTTCGGACCTTGGGCATACAAAATTCCGTCCCTTCCCCGATGCTCTCCAAACTTCGCACCCCTTCTCCTTGCCACCACGGCCACCCACTGGTATGCCTCTTGCAAAAAGAAAGCCCTGGGAACGCCCTCTAAAGCTCTTGCAATCAGAGCCCTTACCTCCCCGGGCTTCAAACGGCAAGTCCCACCTGCAACTTCAGGGCGGTACTGTACCATCTTTGTCGCGCAGGGCCCACTAGATTTTCTTTGTACTACGGCAACTTGCAGTACGCCTCACACGTGTACTGCCCATGGCCATCAAATCTCCTGATTAAATGTCTTAAAATGCCGATTTCTGCAGCCCAGATTTGCGCCTGACAAGATTTATTGTCATGGGTGCTCTGCTGGAGTTTGATCACGAAACTCGCCTCTTTTGTAGCAGACCCCTACCTCTGCTCGAGTTTGATAACGAAACTCGCCTCTTTTGTAGCAGACCCCTACCACTGCTGGAGTTTGATCACGAAACTCGCCTCTGCTCTAGCAGACCCTATCTCTAGAGTCTGATCACAAAAGTCGCCGCTCCTGTACCAGCTTTACCGCATACCCTTGTCTCGTTTAGAGTCATTGAATAAGACTTCTGTTTTAATGTCTTGAAAGACTATCAATTCCAACACCCAGTTGGCCAACCTCTCCACTGCATTATTTGCACATGCACGATTCACTCGCAGCCCTTCTTGCTGTTTTTAATGCAACTTGAGCATGTATATACGCGTTTCCAACAACACACAACAAAGAATTCAAGCTCATCAGTAAATAGCAACACGAGGATACTTGTGTTGCTATTCATTACATTACAAAGCCATGCTGGAACCAATCGGATATTCAATACTAGCACCGGTGTGACAAACTTACTACATTCAGTGCGGATGTCCAAGTAAGGTGCAGACTAGAACTATGGAAGGCCTGAACTAAACCGTTGGTTCTTTCATTCATCCTATCAAAATTTGGCATCCATCACACTCTCATCAACAAAGGCGGCATTATGAGACCTTTTCATTGCCGAATGCCCAGCTCTGACACCTCTGCGTTCTTTCGCATTCAAGGACTAGTCAAGAGCTTTTTCAGAAGGGAAAGTTTTCATGTCATACGCTGACATGAATAGCCTCACACAGTCGTTCAAGTGATTTTCACCCAAACGATTCCGGCGATCGTTCTTCAAGAAATTCATACAAGAGAACAGGCGCTCGGCTTGCACAGAACTAACTGGAATGATCAACATGATCACCGTTAGTTTGACAAATTCTGAAATATCACGCCCTTCTCCTGCCTTAGAAAGGTAGGCCCAGACGTATTGCGTCAAACTCTTGACCTCAACCTCTTCCCCCACCTCAACCTCTTCCTCAACTGCATCATCTAAGGAGCTTTCGTCTTCAACATGCGAGCGAGCCTTTCGAAAGGAAAAGAATTCTAGCCTCATCCTTTCTAGCCTGATCCTCAGCACTGCGTTTTGTGATTGCTGCACGGATTGATGGCACTCTCTCACGCATGATCTCCTTGAACCGCTTGGTCTGTGTGCGAAGCAAATCCCCATTTATGATAGGGGAAACGGTGATGTTGTTAGAAGAGCCCACTATCTGCAACTTCTCTGTACCATAAAACCCAACTAGGAGCTCAACAGAATCCACAAGATCCACGAGTTGTGGCTTCTCCCAATAGGACGCTTGCAAGACACTAAGTGCATCCAACAAATCCGTATGCGGGAAACGCTCGATAATTGCTCAGCCAATGTCCTTCCAATATCACAAACCTTCATGAGAATTTCGTCAAGGCACCCTTGCCATGACTCCTTGGTGATACTCTTCCCTCCAGATGTAAGAATATGGTATGAACGATGGGCATCTGATGTGTATGTGAGCCGACCCCCTGGCCCATTAAAAGCCAAATGGCTCAACTTTGACGGAGACGCTTGAATCTTTATTAGGTTACGAAACGCCTCATCAATCAGCCCTTCACCATTCTGCATGTCATAATGCGATCTGATAAATTTGTTCATAGAATGTTCAGAAAACAAAGTGAGAAGGTCCGCCGTCTTTGGCAACCGAGTTCGCCAGTCAACAGAACCAGTGGTGGTGACTCATTCGGGACTCCCTGGCAGGGACTCCCGAATGGCGATTCGGTAGTCGGGCTTCGGGCGGTTGCGCTCCCCGGCCTACCGTCTTCCGTAGCCGCTGGCCTTAATGCGGACCGCCCTGCTGGCAGCCACCTAGCAGCCCACTCTGAGAGCCTCTCAGTGAGAGGGCTCTGAGAGATCATGACCCCGTCCGGAATACAGGGGTGGCAGAATCGTCCCTTGAGAAATACATTTTCAAATGCCACCGTGGCAGAAATCCCTATCTTGAATTTTTTTCCTCTGCCACTCGGTGGCAGAATCAGCCTCTCCGCATTTCTTTTTCGCTGCCTGAAATGGCAGAGTCGGAGGGTGCAAAATGGGATTATTCTGCCAGCCAACCGCTCGGAATTATTTAATTCTGCCAAAATGGCATAATTCTGCCACTAAAAATTTCACTGGTCATCGGCTCCCCAGGCGTTGCCAGGCGTGACGGTCCAGTGCCAGGCGTCACAGGCGTCAGCGCGACCGGTGGTACCCGTCAGGTATCCCTGCTCGTACCTTAAGCAAAATCAAACCGACAGCGGGAGCTGTCGAGCTCAGTGAGTTGGAAGATCAACGAATGTGTGTCAACAGATCTCTTAAGTTATATATATTTTTGTTGTGTTAAAGACTTTACAGTAATGATTCACGGCAGCTCGACCGTTCCAGCAGGGCTTTCGCGCTGTTCCTGATCAAGTAGGATCGTGTTGCAGATGACTTCACCTGCACCACTGAAACAAACTTGTAATTTGCACTACCTTCTTTTTTATTTTCTTCTATGCGAAAGACATGTCTTGAATAATCCCGTACGGTATCAAGCAGGACCTGGACCTGGAAAAATTACACCTTGGCTTACACATCAACTGTTGTGTTAACATGCTTTCCCCGTTTCTTTGAAGGCTTCCATGCGAGAAAGCAATTCCCAACACTTCTTTATACGGTGCATTGCAGGGAATTAAGCAGCAGGCAAAGGATTGACAGATTACCTCATATTTGTAAATACATTACCCAGGTAAGACACCTTTCCTTACAGATTTTGTTGCATACAATTGTGTTAGATGGGATTTCCTATTTAACGTATGCTCTCTCTCTCTCTCTCTCTCTCTCTCTCTCTCTCTCTCTCTTCTCTCTCTCTCTCTCTCTCTCTCTCTCTCTCTCTCTCTCTCTCTCTCCTCTCTCTCTCTCTCTCTCTCTCTCTCTCTCTCTCTCTCTCTCTTCCCCCCCCCCCTCCCTCCCCTCCTTCCATCCTCCTCCCTCTCTCCCCCCCCCCCCCCTCCCCCTCCCCTCCCCCCCCCCCCCCCCCCCCCCCTCTCCCCCCTCTCTCTCTCTCTCTCCTCTCCTCCTCTCTCTCTCTCCTCTCTCTCTCTCTCTCCTCTCCTCCCTCCTCTCTCTCCTCTCCTCTCTCTCCTCTCTCTCTCTCTCCTCTCCTCTCTCTCTCCTCTCTCTCTGTATCCCCCCCCTCTCCTCCTCCACCTCTTCCTCCTCCTGCCTCCTCCTCCTCCTCCCTCCCCCCTCTCCCTCTCCCCCCTCTCTCCCCCCCCCCCCCTCTCTCTCTCTCTCTCTCTCTCTCTCTCTCCTCTCTCTCTCTCTCTCTCTCTCTCTCTCTCTCTCTCCTCTCTCTCTCTCTCTCTCTTACCCCCCCCCTCTCCCCCCCTCTCTCCCCCCTCTCTCTCTCCCCCCCCCTCTCTCTCCTTCCCTCCTTCCCTCTCTCCCTGCCTGCCCCCTCCTGTCTTTCTCTTCCCCTCCACCTCCTTCCACCATCTTTCTGCCTTCCATCTTCTCCACCTTCCTGCCTCTCCCTCTCTCTCTCCCTCCTCTCCCCCCCCCCCCCCTCCCTCCCTCTCTTCTCCTCTCTCTCTCTCTCTCCTCTCTCTCTCTCTCTCTCTCTCTCTCTCTCCTCTCTCCTCTCTCTCTCTCCTCTCTCCTCTCTCTCCTCTCTCTCTCTCTCTCTCTCTCTCTCCCCCCCCCTCTCTCTGTCTATGTGTGTTGTGACACATTCCTGGACTTCAATAAAAATTTAAGGATACCTTCATAAAACATGATGTTTCTCTTGATTGTTTGTATTACCGTTGTCCGTGTTGAAGGTGAACAGAACACTTTGAACATAGTAATGACCACCTGGCCATAATAAAGAATTGAACCGGACTGATGCTGTCAAGGCTAGAGTGACCTACTTGGAAGGATTAGTGCATCTTTTTAGGATTGCAGCAGATAATCAAAAAGTTTTGCTCCTCTTTCGCAGTGTGTCTGGACAAACCACGGGTTGCGTTCCAGCGTGAAAGGATGGAGGAGCATATGTGGTGAAATCTGACAAGCTAATAGGGAATACTGACAGCATAATTGAGGTAATTAGGTTCTTCAAAAGCTTGTAGGAAATGTGGGTAGACCCAATCATATACTGTTTTTGTGCTCCCTTGAAGGGTCGGACATCGGA
>KV908679.1:78662-133662 GCA_002005505.1 Botryococcus braunii | reverse complement strand
ATCTGCGGTGTGACTGACATTTGGCACGGGTGAGGGCCGGGGGCGGGCCGGGATTGGAGGGGGGGGGGGTATCTGGTTTGTCTTGAGGGGCAGAAGCTAATTAGCGGTGGAGGGGAGTCGCTAGTCTGCCTCCCGGCTTGTCTGGGGGTGGGAATACCTCGTGAAGGGAAATTCAAATGTGGCTTTGTTGCCTCATGCTCTCGCGAAGGGCGCTTGACAACAACCCCCGCGTGAGCACGCGGGAAGAGCCTAGATAGGCATCCTATCGTCAGCCTAAAGAGGCACTGCATGCCTGACGAGCATAGCTAGGCAGCTACTTCCGGTCACTTCCTCTTCTACTTGCCATGTGGGACATCCATATGGCAAGTAGCTGCCATGTGGACGTCCCCTTGACTTCCGGAAGCCTTGACCCGGGAAAGCGCAGATCGTGGCTGCTGCGAGAGGCAAAATAATTGCCACACTGATGCGCGCTGGTGACAGTTTGGAACTCCATCCAGCGATTTTAGCGCCACATGCCAACGGTGTAGAGGCGGGCGGTTGCTATGCGCATCCCCTGTGCTGTTGTGGTAGCTAGTTGTGGTGTTGTTGTGGTAGTTAAGTTGAGGTTATGTTGAGGTAGCTAGTTGTGGTGTTGTTGTGGCATACTCCGATCGAGCCCCTGTTCTCGGGTCTCATACTGCCGGGGGTTTTGGTGTTGTTCGGTGTTGTTGTGGTGTATTCTATAGACCTTGCTAGGACCTGGTGATTGCTGTGTTCGGTGCTGGTGAGGTGTATTGTAGGATCTGCGTGATCGCTTCACGGGAGCTGCTATGATCAATTCGCTTTCCTGAATTTTGTACACCTGGCATATGCTGGGGATCCTAAGGAACTGGCCGAGAGGCCCATGACCAGGATCTGCACATCTGGCAATACAACCGGTGTCGTACAACTGGCAGTACAGCTGGTTCTGTACAACTTGCAATATGCTGGGGATCCTCAGGAACGGGCCAGGACGCCCACGACCAGAATTTTCACGACCTCAGGCCCTCATGCATTGAGATGCATTTTTTTCCTGGGGCGCTCTTGGGCGATTCCTAGCCCACACTGTCCTCTGGAACGATAGAGGGTGAACCAATCCTCTGGTTTCTCCCTCTCCTTCTCTCTTCTTCTTCAGCTTGACGCGCGCGGGGCGGTGGCACATAGCCTCCCCCCCGTCCCCCCTGCGGGGCAAAGTGGCGTCAGCATTTTTAGGTGTGATGCATTTCCTCGGATTTCCGCATGCGTAGGGGATCCCATGCCCGCACAGTTTGGGCGAACATTCTTCGGTTTTAGGTTTTCTGGCTCTTTTAGGGATCTGGGATCATTCCTGGTATTGGTTTGACGGAATGCCCTTCACTCATGTGGCAGTCAGGGCCAAGGATTAGAAGTACTTCAGGGGTACCTCAGTCTTGTGGTGAGCCGGTACAGGATTGTATTACCTTTAGAGGTACCTCGTTCTTGTGGCAGGTTACAGCCCAGGAAAATGGGTACCACATTGGTACCGCATTCTTGTGGTGAGTCATGGCTCCGGGATCATGGGTACCTCGTTCCTTGTGGCGGGCCCCGGCACAGGATTACAGGTACCTCAGGGGTACCTCAGTCTTGTGGCGGGCCGCGGCACATGATTACACTTACCTAATCATACCGAAGAGGTACCTCCCTGTGGGGGGCCATTAGGACATTATTTGTGAGCCTGTATGTACGAGGCTAGCAAACACTCATGCTGTGGCACGAATGCCAGTAACAGGGAAAAGGCCTCGCTAACTGTCAGGGAAAAGGCGCAGTATAGTGGCTTCATCTCTATGCCCGGGAGAGTATTGCATGCCTGAAATGCAAGCTGTGCGGTGCGTGCCAGCGTGGTGGGAAGGGGCATACGTCCCTCTCTGAAGAGAGTGACGTTGCGTCATGGAGAGCAATCCCGCTATTGGATTCCAGGAGATAACTGATAACTTGTGGCGGAAGAGACGCCCTTTCTTGTGGCAGAAGAGGCGCGCTGTCTTATGGCAGGAGAGATGAGCTTTCTTGTAGCAGGAGAGACGCGCTTTCTCTGGGCAGGGAGAGGCGCCCTGTCTTATGGCAGGAGAGATGCGCTGTCGTATGGCAGGAGAGGAGCTTTTTCTTATGGCAGGAGAGATGCGCTTTCTTATGGCAGAAGAGGAGCGCTGTCTTATGGCAGAAGAGAAACTTTTTCTTATGGCAGGAGAGATGCGCTTTCTTATGGCTGAAGAGGAGCGCTGTCTTATGGCAGAAGAGAAGCATTTTCTTATGGCAGGAGAAAAGTGTTTTCTTCTGGCAGGAGAGAAAAGAAGGGAACTGGGCTGTGGCATCCTCGCTAAGGCTTTAAGAACGCAGATTTCCAGTGGAAGCGTCTAATTGAACACTTTTCAAACTAGAATCAGACAGCCGCGCTCCAGATATGTGGTACAATCTGCCATCTGTGACCCAATGTCCAGAGCAGTACGAAAATGACGCTGACATCCAATTGGGCGCGATTCGTGAAAGCATTGTTGGTCTATCGTGGACATGAAGGCTGTGTTTCTTGGCAGCAGCGAGAGCAGCTTCGGCTGAGGATCGGATGGACGTGCACGTTTCCGTCAATGTTGATAGCATGCAGAACGGTGTTGTCACGGTGAAGTGTGACAAGTGTTACCGCAACCACCTCAAGCCGGTCTGTGTGCTGGACAGGCCTGGATTTGCAACGCCTGGCTTTCGAGTTGGTAGTCACTCTGACTACCAAGAGAAACGTGCAAGAGAAGTTTTGCGTGAGAAGGAAGCCTCCCAGCTGAAGGCAGAAGCGGTCCCGAGGATCCTGCTGCTAACTAGCTGTGAAAACTTTTGTAGCTATATAACAGCCTGATGTACGAGGTCAATAGGACAAGCGACGGAGGCCCAGGAAATACGACAGTCCTGGCCTTAACTAGTATGCATATGCATGGAGCGGCGTGGACTTCAAAGTGGCAAATTAGCGTGAAATGACTGGGCAGGAGTAGAATGTGAACCTAGTGGCATTGGTGGAAGTTTTAAATCTAGCTAACCTGGGGCTCTAGCCAACCCCGGTCGAAAAAGTTTTGGCAGACACCGAAAGGCCTTTTCAGCATAGGGCCATAGTTATTGCAGTTTTTTTCACGATTGCTCGTTTCAAAGACGGATGTAATTGTCGCTGTTGTTATCAAAACCTCCTGCTCCCCCCTGTTGTCCTCTTTCCCCTCCTCCTTCCCCCCCCCCCCACCCCCTGCTCCTGATCGATCAGACGGGTTGGGTCATGAAAGTTAAAAAGCCTGGGTGCGCGAAACCGATACTGGAGCCCACCTTTCCCTGCTATGGAGACCGTGATTATTAGACGTCGTTTTTAAGTGTTAGCAACAGTGTTACGACGCTAGTATGACAGATAAATACAGGCTGATGGCTTCTCTTGTCGATCAAAGAAACTTGCACCTCATGTGTGCATCAGATGTTTCACTTTCAACCGCCGACAGGATGACAGGGATTTGTCACTGGTACAACGGCTTAGCAAGTCAGACATTGACACCGGGCCTTGCTGAGTGAGTGACTTAAGCTAGCACTTAAAAGTTCAGCTGGGTGGAAAAGAACACCCCCAAGAGGGGGGGGGGGGGGAGGAGGAAGGACTTTGGAATCTTAATTAGCCTTGCTACCACTAAAACTGGTTCAAAAGTGCCAGAGGAGCACAACTTAATCCTTTATACGCTTCACGTTACAATGAATGGCTGGGTCCTGCTTGAGAATTCTGGAGCGCTCTAACAGGGTATGTACTTTGTGATTTTGCATTGAGCGAGTGTCTACAGAAGGATAGTACGGGGATGTTTGTAACAGCTGTAGAGGATTTTGCAGCAGATAAGCCATGAAGCCACGCTATTCAATTGAAGAGGAGCACAACACCGCAAGAAGAAGGCGAGATGTTCTCACAAGCGTGCGGTGGCACTGATCAAGGACTATCCTCAGTTAAAATGTACATGGTTTCTGCACCATCGATTTCCAGTGCAGACGACTACAAAACTGTCCGACTAATCTGTACTGACATGGCCGCATATACACAGCGACAGCGGCAGCGACTGTGAAAATTCCTTCATTATTACTTAGATAATTTTCTAACGCCTGCGAGATTGGATCGGATCATAATATCACCGAGGCTGATCAGAGTGGTTAATCCAAACACCATATAGCAGGACACGCCTTTAAGCTGTCTGGTATATACCCTATAGTCATGCAGCCACCTGCTGAATATTTCAAAAAACAAATGCGTGGGGTCGAAGCTATGCTACAGACTCACACGCAAGCATGTGCGTTTTAAAACTAGTAGGTAAGCCCATGTACAGTGTACGGGAGAATTGTCCCTTAGCCATACGCATAGTATTTTTGCAATGTAAGGAGACCGGGCGGTATGGAGCACAAAGCTTTCTTGGGAACTGGACGGTGGGACGCAGGAAGATTCTGGAATACAACATATCTGAACAACTCCGTAATCCATACCCTTGCAGCTTACGGAAACATTTTCCGTTCGACTGCAGCAAGGTGGACTGGGGAAAGGCAAGACGCAAGGGATCCACTTGCAATGCAGGGGACCCGCTTGCGATGTGTGGGCCCCGCTTGCGATGCAGGGGACCCGTTTGTGACGCAAAGGGCCCGCTGCGATGCAGGGGACCCGCTTGAGATGGAATTTACCCGCTCGCGATGTGGGGGACCCGCTTGGGATGCGGGAGGCCTGCTTGCGATGCAAAAGACCTGGTGCGATGCAGGGGACCCGCTTGAGATGCAATGGACCCGCTTGCTATGCGAGGGACCCATGTGCCACGGTGTCCTTTGCAAGGCTGCAGCTGGGCAGCCCGCCTCACACCTGCCCTGAGGGAGGCTCCTGCCCTGTCAGCTTCTCATCCAACTGCTGCCCCTTGCCTGCCCACAACCTGGTTCCCCACACACACATTGCAGCAGCTCTCACAACTTCTGATGCAAAGAGCCTTGCATCACTGGGCAAATCTTCAGTAATACCATCCTGATTCTTGGTCTCCCGCCCCGAGGGCCAATGGGGGCGCCAGAGTCTTCAAAGAGACTGATGTTAAAACTCATTTAGGGAGACTCAGGGTTCGCAGCGAGAGTACTTTTGCTCACCCAGAACCTTCAGCGACACTGCTTTTGAAGGCTCAGAGACTGCAGCCAGACTAATTTTGTGACCCAGCAATGAGAATGCTTTTGAAGGCTCAGAGACTGCAGCCAGACTAACTTTGTGACCCAGCAGTGAGAATGCTTTTGAAGGCTCAAAGACTGCAGCCAGATTAACTTTGTGACCCAGCAGTGAGACTGCAGCAAGCCTAACTACACTTAGTCTAAGACTGCTCTGGTTGACTCAAAGAGTCTCCAGCAAGACTACGTTTGGTGACTCAAAAGACTCTGCAGCAAGACTCCCCGTCAACCCAAAGCCAGTCTTGCTGCAGACTCTTTGAGTGCTCGACTGTTGGTGCTTTTGAATCTGTGGCAACTCGGGAGAGGATTTCTGGCCCACAACACCTCTCCAAGTTGCCACAGATTCAAAGCAACTTGTGGGTCCAACTCCAGGTTGATCCCACCAGCTACGGATGATCCCAATAAATACTCTTGCCGCAGTGGGTACTACTCTTGCCGCACTGCTCTTGCCACACTACTCTTGCCGCACTGGGTCCTACTCTTGCCACACTACTCTTGCCGCAGTCTCTTGCCACACTACTCTTGCCGCAGTCTCTTGCAACACTACCCTTGCCGAACTGGGCTTTGAGGTTCAGTCCCAGATCACAAAAAGGAAGGAAGGAATATCAAATCCAGGACAAGCCAGTAGGGCTAAAGAGGACCATTATGTGGCCATCATGGAGCTTGCGTTTTCGTTCACTTCCATCCATGACCTTCAGTGACCTGACCTTCATGCCCACATCTATTCCTCTCCATCGCTGACACGCAAATGTTTTCACTCTCACTGCTTTGCCGTCAAGTGACAACCCTCTGATCACTTCCGTTCCTTTCCCTTGCATGACGTGCAAAACTTGGAACAAATTGTGCTGGAAAGCAGGTCATGTCAGCCACAAATGAAACCCATATCAGTTCATAGTCTTCCGAAGGAGCGCGCGCGCGTGCATGCGCAACCCTCCACCCCCCCCCCCCCAACACACACACACACACACACACACACACACACACACACACACACACACACACACACACACACACACACACACACACACACAAATAAATAAGCAAAACATCAACAACAAAAGAAATAATGGAAAAAGGATGGGAAAGAAAAAACACACATTTTCAAGATTTACAAAACCAAACTCGAAAGTCCCATGGAGGCAGGCACATACAACGAGTCAACGGCCGGCTTACTTTGGAAGGGGCAAAAGCAGGAAGGTGGAGCGCCTATACGCCTGGTAGCCAGCCTCATTGCCCCACCGTTGCTGAGCTTGTTTCTCCTGCAACAGTCAGCAACTACCTCAGTAATGCACTACATCCTTTCTGGTGTTCCTGTTTATTTCGTTTTCCCCCTTGCTCTTATTCTTTCCCACCCTCCTTTTTCATCCACACTTTGATTTTTGAGTTATTCGTGATTTTGTTTTTACAAGAAAGAGGGCGAGGTGGAGGGGGGGGGGTTTGCTTCACTCCCCGCCCCCCCCCCCCCCACCTTGATCGGTTCCCTCCCTCCTCCCTTGCACCCTGCCTTATGAATTGCACGCTGTCTGCTGTGGTTAACATCATCATTTTCATAGCTTCAGAAAGATGACACACCCAGGGCCACGCAGGCCCACATTGCCATGTTGTGTGTGTGTGTGTGTGTGTGTGTGTGTGTGTGTGTGTGTGTGTGTGTGCGTGTGTGTGTGTGTGTGTGTGTGTGTGTGTGTGTGTGTGTGCGTGTGCGTGCGAGCGAGCGTGGGCGGGTGTGCATGCATGAGTGGTGTGTGTGCATGTGTGTGTGCGTGTGTGAGTGGCTTTCCTCAGGCCGTGATGTGTGTGTGCGCGTGTATGAGTGGCGCGTGTGTGCGCACGCGTGCGCGCGTGTGTGCGCACGCGTGCGCGCGTGTATGCGTGGCTTTCCTCAGGGCGAGATGTATAGTTCCTTCACCCATATGACACAGAGGGACCTGCGCAAGAGGGATAGAAACCTGGAGGGGGATGCCGCTGACAAACAGGAGGAGGGACATGACGAAGAGGGGGCTGGCCACTGTAAGCCAATAGGCCGAGGCCCCGAAAACTGGAATGCACATGAGCCAGATGCCCCACCATGTGCACATCTCTCCAAAGTAGTTGGGGTACCGCGAGTACTTCCACAGCCCTGTCCCGTGTTTGGAACAGATGTCAGCCTTGCCAGCCAAGCACATAAGAGGGTACAGCCTGAAAGCGACGAAGCTGGGTTCCTTGGCAAGAGTTTGAAGTGAGTTTGCAGATGCGCATGCCCTGTCTAACATTGCCCTCAAAGGTGTTGAAGGGGTCCACACACACACACACACACACACACACACACACACACACACACACACACACACACACACACACACACACACACACACACACACAGACACAGACACACACACACACACACACACAAAACACACACACACACACACACACACACACACACACACACACACACAAACGCACGCACGCACGCACGCACGCACGCACACACGCACACACACAAACACAAACTCACACACACACACACACACACACACACACACATACACACACACACACACGCACACGCACGCACGCACGCACGCCCCCATAAAGTCTGGGGGGAGGGGCAAGGGGTGGACGGAAGAAAATGAAGGAAAAGAAGCGAGAAAGAAAGCGATAAGCACAGCCATAGTGAAGCCATGTCGAAGCACCTGTCATTCAAATTTCACAAGACCCTCCATGGATCCTCATCCCAGCCAAGCACGGTAAGAAACCTTCTCAGACCAGCTCAGACGCCACCCTTTCCTCCCCTTCCCTCCCTCCAGTCCTTGTCCCTATACCTCCCTCCCCTCCTAAGGGTGGGATGGACGAGGCGGTGTCAAACTTTCCCAGGGCAGGACGACATCCGTTGCCCGTCGCTGTCCTCATCGACTCGCAAGACAGGGGCGGGACGGCGAGGCGCGCACCCGTCTTGATGTACCGGCCCTTGTTGGCAGGGTCTAATTTGAAGCGCAGTTTCTGCCAATCAGCAGTGGCCTCACAAAAGAAGCCAATGCCCCACAACACCCCTCCAATGATATCTGATGCCCACAGGCCTGCGCAGACAGAAGGAACCTAAAGTGTATGAAGAAGAGAAGAAGTTACATCGTTCAGCCCCAAAGGGCATGCTGAGATGTGCAGAAAACTCATAGGGGGCCTAAATGTAAGGCCCCCTATGTGTCAAGCTCTTGCGCCTCAGTGCACCCAGTCAACACCACCCCTCGTGCGCAGCCGCCTCTTGCCCAATGTCAAATGAAGCCCTGACAAAGATTCTCAGAATGCCTTTTCGACTAATGCGAAGCTCAGAAGAGACTGTCCCGGTAATGTCAAGCATCAGAAGAGACCGTCACCGTAATGCCAAGTATCAGAAGAGACTGACACTGCACTGTCAAATACCAGAAAACCGCCACCATAGTGTGAAGTAACAGAAGACCATCACCGTAATGTTTAGTACCAGAAGATCATCACCGTACTGTGTGTCATGTGTGGGGCGCAGCCCCCACCGTTCTGTCCACTATCAACCCTTTGGCTTCGTCAAGAGGCAGCCTTTGGTGCTTCTGCCCTATCCAAAGACCTCCTCCTCCTCATGCCCCTCTATAACAACCCCATGCTCTCCCTCCCCCCTCCCCCAAAACCACCATCCCCCACTGTTTCTCACCCCCATCTACCACTTCTCAACCATCCCCTCCTCCCTCGCTGCTCCCGCTCTCTCTCCCACTCCCAACCACCCCGGGCTCTCTACGTTCACTAGCTGCAGTTATGTGTGTGCTCGTCCGGGTTTGTGTGTGTGTGTGTGTGTGTGTGTGTGTGTGTGTGTCTGTGTGTGTGTGTGTGTGTGTGTGTGTGTGTGTGTGTGAATACATGTGTCAGTGTCCGGGTGTGCACAGGCGTGACCGCGGGTGCACAAGCATGTTCTTCCCTCCTCTCTCCCAACACTCCTCATCTCCACCGCCCTGCTGCTGTACAGATCTTAATATCTTGCTGGCTCTGTGCTCCTGGCCAGCTGCAGCAAGTGGGGAAGAAGGGAGAACACCTGGATTTTCGGCAGCCCCATTGAGGACGATCACAGGGGACATGGTGATCCACACCCACAGTGCTTGCATCAACCAATATATAAGGTACGTGACTGTCGCCCACCCCATGCATCCCAATTGACTCAAAACCAGATGAATGGCATGGAAACCCCTCCATTCTACCTTGCTGTCTCAAAACACAGACTACAGAGCCCCACCTCAAAGGTTCAGGTAGAATTCAGGTGAAGGAGACACACACACACACACACACACACACACACACACACACACACACACACACACACACACACACACACACACACAGACACACACACACACACACACACACACACACACACACACAGACACAGACACAGACACAGACACAGACACACACACGCACACGTCACGCAACACAATGTGTACGTTTTGCAATGCACTTTGCACACACTGCCATGTTTGAAACCCCTGAACCCGAATCAACACGGCAACACACTGCAAGCGATATGTAGAGTGCGTGCGGGTGCGTGTGTGTGTGTGTGTGTGTGTGTGTGTCTGTAAGTGTGTGTGTATGTGTGTGTGTGTGTGTGTGTGTGTGTGTGTGTGTGTGTGTGTGTGTGTGTGTGTGTGTGTGTGTGTTGGGGGTTGGGAACTGCGGCCATTGACCTCAAACCACCAGTTTCTCCTTACAGATAGTGGTCATTCCACAGACAATACATATATTTACCATGGGTAGAGCGCGGGCAAGTGTGTGTGTGTGTGTGTGTGTGTGTGTGTGTGTGTGTGTGTGTGTGTGTGTGTGTGTGTGTGTGTGTGTGTGTGTGTGTGAGAGAGAGAGAGAGAGAGAGAGAGAGAGAGAGAGAGAGAGAGAGAGAGAGAGAGAGAGAGAGAGAGAGAGAGAGAGATATATATATATATATATATATATATATATATATATCTATATATATATATATATATATATATATATATATATATATATTGAGAGAGAGGGGGGGGGGGCATATTGACAGTGTGAGCTTAAGAAGGGGGCGAGGGTGAACAGAGGGGCACATCGGTGCTGGACAGAATGGATAGCGTATGAGCGCCCATGCAGATATCTGTATGCAGGAGTCAGAGGGCCAAAAGCTTCAATGCTCCCCGCCCTCCCCCCCCCCCTTTTGTTTTTTCCTGACTTATTTTGTTGAAGGGGGAAGGGGAGGGGCATGGGGAACGGAGGGTCGGTTGGGGCTTACAAGGTTTGTTTTTCACCTCTTCAAAGCGACTGTCTGAACCTGTTTTTAACACACGGTAGAACAGTAGGCTGCCCAACCGCAGGGCCCAAGAGAGGACAAAAACTGTAACTACGATCTGTCGAGGATGATAGTAGCTTGCATATGTCAGTGTCCCAATTGCCACGGCAGCAAACGTTGATGACCCAAGGAGATCATAAAGCTTTTCTGTCTTGAATGTTGCGGAAACCGCCCACCCAGCCTGCACCCCAGCAAAAGAAACTCACGTAATCAACTTGGAATGTCCCAGTTACATTTCAACCTTTCATTGACACAATCAATCTACAGTACATGTGTGGACCCTTGCTGATACGAATGATGGCTGAATGTCAAAATGACAGGAATCAGAATCTACATCCTTCCAAACAACGCGGCTGTGCTCTATTTGCAAACCCAGTCTTCAAGCTTGATGGCAAACAATGCACGCTTCCTTTTGAACTTAGCACCTTGCTCCACAGCATATGACTGGATTTCCCCACTGCAAGACTTCTTGATCTTTCGGAAGGCGCCTTATGCAACACTAAATGGTTCCAACAAGAAGTACAGATAGATCAAAGCCTTTCAACGGCATTTGTGTCTCGGAATACTGTTGTTATATGCCCTAGAAAATTGTCAAATTCTAGATCCTTTGGCTCCGAAGCTGCAACACTGACAGCCCTTTGATACCTCGTCATGCACCATTTTCTTCTAGGGGGAGGGCAATTCAAGGCTCACTAGCTGTATGGCGACGTCTAGAATTGCAGCTCCAACAAGGGCTGAGTGTTGCACGCTGAGGGTACCAATGGTCCAGCTCATGGAAACTTCTTCCAAAGCGTCGAATGCTTGAGGAGTCAACCTACAAGGACACGCGCACAAGCCCGAAGACAGAAATCAAAGTTCAATACATTTTTGATTAATAAAACGCAGACTCTTACATTGCGTGGGGGAGTTGTAAACATCTCGATTGTCCAGACAGCCAACCTGTCTCCTAGGCCACATACTTCGTAGGATTACCTCCAAAGACCTCTTGTATGGTTAATGTAACGCTCCTTAACCTTGGATCGATCCGCAGATGATCCAACCAATACGTCCAAGGTTCCAAGCCTTGCTTTGCGTCGCAGAACGTTATGGGACCGGGACTGGATCCGAACAAATACCTGAAGACTCGGTCCTTGACATCTATAGATTACAGTATTATACATGCAAACCTGCAGTGTCACCTACATTTGACATTCTGCTCACAAGCGAGCGGCACCTTCCTTCGCCTTCGAGCACGTACCAAACTCTCGTAACCGACCGATGACCCAAGGGATGCCGTCACCCGGGGTGACTCACTCCTCTCTTCTTCGAGCGTCCGTGGCGCGGCCCCGCCCAACCTGGGACTCCCCCGTGGGCCACGGGGAGGAAGCGCTGTTGTAAAGGGCTGGAACCTTACCGTAGCGCTCTTACCTTTCTCCGCACCATCTGCGAGGGACCTCGCAAGAAGATTAGGAAGGGAGGGGCTGTGTGTGTGTGTGTGTGTGTGTGTGTGTGTGTGTGTGTGTGTGTGTGTGTGTGTGTGTGTGTGTGTGTGTGTTTATACACTTCCGGTGCTACTTCAGGGTGTTTTTCGAGGTGCTGCATTTCAGGAGTTCACCAAGCTTGTCCCATTGGCGCTGTAGCTTCCTTTCATAGGTGTGCTGCTTCAGGCTGAAGTATCACACCTATGCCCAAGTACCACACCTACGCAGAAGTAGGCCTATCACCCTACTATCTGCGGATGGGGTTTATTTTTTTCTCCCGTTTTTCGAGAAACGGGAGAAAGGGAAGATGGGATTTTCAAGAGCCCTCGGCTTCGCCTCGGGCTCTCAAAAATCCCAGCTTCCCTCGGGAGGAGGTGCATTCCTGACGGAGTACCCCTCGGCGCTCGGTTTCGCGGGTGTATAACCTATACGTGTGTGTGTGTGTGTGTGTGTGTGTGTGTGTGTGTGTGTGTGTGTGTGTGTGTGTGTGTATGTGTGTGTGTGTGTTGGGGGGGGGGAGCGCGCGGATGCGTTAGCATGAGTGCGCATGCGTGGATGTATGCACCCAACGAGTTCAGGGGAAGAGGGGGGGGGGAGGGCAGAGAAGAGAACGTTAACGGGTTCCACACTTCCCATTGCCTTTCTGGATCAAAGAATTTGACGAACATCCGCGAACACCTAAATCCACATTGCTTCTCTCTCTCTCTCTCTCTCTCTCTCTCTCTCTCTCTCTCTCTCTCTCGCTCTCTCTCTCTCTCTCTCTCTCTCTCTCTCTCTCTCTCTCTCTCTCTCTCTCTCTCTCTCTCTCTCTCTCTCTCTCTCTCTCTCTCTCTCTCTCTCTCTCTCTCTCTCTCTCTCTCTCTCTCTCTCTCTCTCTCTCTCTCTCTCTCTCTCTCTCTCTCTCTATATATATATATATATATATATATATATATATATATATATATATATATATATATATATATATATATATATATATATATATATATATATATATATATATATATATATATATATATATATATATATATCCCCTCCCCTCACTCACACACACACACACACACACACACACACACACACACACACACACACACACACACACACACACACACACACACACACACAGATATGTGGTCGCGACCATAACCCAATTGTAAGTTTCTGTTGAGTTGTGAACATACATTATAGAATGCCTTGTGCTTTAGGTGATCTTCAAATGTACATTATTAGGATACGGGTCCACTATCCACATAAGGTACCTCAAGACACGTTCGGATGAGGTCTATTTCGAACATAAGGTACAATCTGATTTAGATTACGCGTTAGCGTGAAAGGACTATTAAAGCTGCGATCACCGCATAGTCGAGCAACTGGTTTGGAAAGATACTGGGCACAAAAGGATGCCAGTCTTGTTCATGCAGTTGCATGTGTCTAAAAGAGCAGACAGTCGTCAAGGACTGTAGCTGGAGAGGCACGAACTTACGACCTGTCTGCTTGCTTACAGGTGCGGTGACGCAGGATGTGTATTGGTAATGTGTTCATGTTTGATTGCTTGTTTGTAAGTGAACCATCTTAGTGGACAATCAAGTCTCCCAAACAGCTAAGGGACGGAGTCTTGATTGAGTATAGGAAGGTACTTGCTTTCAGCCGTCAGGAGCTTATCCGTGTGTAGATGCTCATTGACAGATCAACATGTAACGGAACTGGTTTGGAAAGATACTGGGCACATAAGGATGCCAGTCTTGTTCATGCAGTTGCATGTGTCTAAAAGAGCAGACAGTCGTCAAGGACTGTAGCTGGAGAGGCACGAACTTAGGACCTGTCTGCTTGCTTACAGGATACGCCACTGCCCATAACCTTTTACAGTTTCCAATCGGAAACTTGGGTAAGCAACTTGAACGATAGAATATTTTCTGTATATATACAGAATATATAGTTTAAAATGAAAATGATAATGTTTCTATGGTCCCCCCTTTTACCCCTTCAGTGACCCCGGGAGGTCACTGTGAAACTTATGAGCATGATGAAAGAAGACACTCCCCCAGGCACGATAATATTAATGGTGTTGAATGAACACCGGCTGTCCCTATCCCCCCCCCCCCCCCCGGGGGGTCTGGGCCCAAAGAAAGGGACTTTCCTAGCAGGAAAGTTTTCCACAGCAGCAATGATGCATGCAAATTACTCAGCATTGGCCATGTTCTTTGGGGCTTCACAACACCATATGGCCGCATTATGTGGGCCTGCATAACACGTTTACCCAGGTTTATCACACCAATCGCGGCGGGTCACTCGTTTTAGTAGTCTCCGACAACAAGAAAATGCCGCTCATATGATCGTCATAACCTTTAGTGAAAGAAACATGTGTTATTGAAAAATGTGTAAGATTTGCTATAAAGAGCCTTCGCAGGCAAATCCAGATTGTACATTGGCGTCGGCGCTTCGAAATTCACGTGACACTCCGCCTGACTACAATAATACATTGCAATTCCTCCGACAGGCATGCACATACCACCTGGGGCCTGGAAGGAAGCCTAGTTGGCCCATGGGGCCAGGCACGCTCGCAGAATCCCGGTGTGCCATGCTTGGTCGGAAAGCTTATATCCATGGGTTCATGGGGCGAGAGATTCGTTCGACTTGAAAAAGCCCAAACCCGGGATCGCCGGACGCTAATGCCCCCCGTCCCCGTCTAAGCATCTCTTGCCTAACACGAAACTTAGTCCCGGCCAGGGCCTGGTATACGTACTCGCCACACACACACACACACACACACACACACACACACACACACACACACACACACACACACACACACACACACACACACACACACACACACACACACACACACACATACACACACACACACACACACACACACACGCACACACACACACACACACACGCACACACACACACAAAACAAAAACAAAAAAACACACACACACACACACACACACACACACACACACACACACACACACACACAAGTTGCCTGAGATAGATTGTCCTCTTTTGGGCCCAAAGATTGTAATGTATCAACCCCCCGCGGGGGGCGGCAGGAAACAAGTAATGTTCCACCACTACTTATCTTACAGAATGCAAGCAGTCTGAAGTATATAGTAAGACTAGACTGTAGCAAAGGTGCATTTCAACATTGCAAGTGCATGTATTTGCATCTGGGTTAAAATATTAATCATTGTGCAATTTAGCAACATAGTGATTTGTCTTATTTTAGGTGACGGGGCTTTGCTTGCAGCATTCCGTTGTTTCTTCATTTGAAGTTTCCTGTCAAAGGGTTTGAGTAAAGCCCCCCAACGTGCACGCACATGTGTGTGCAATAAGCATGTAAACAAGTGGTTTCAACAATTTTTTTTCAGACAGGAGATCTCATCGTAGTGGTCCGATCATTTCTGGTTGCATTAGTATTTCACTTTTGAACATTTCATCGAGCCACCATGGTGGCCACAAATGCACGGGATCCTCCAAGGCCTAGGACGAAGGTGCAGGCCAGCCAGAGCGGTGCCGAAATTTTCTTAGGGGCCCGGCCACCGGTGTCACCAGCAGGGTCATCATCATTGCGCGTGCAAGTGGCTCGGTCATTGCGGTCATTTTCGATCGAGTGCTATAGCTAGCGCAAGTACTAATGGCTGTACCGCTTCCGTCCGTTCCACTGAGAGTCACATTGCCACTATATGGCCTGCTTTCTTCCTATCTACCACTGTTCCTAATGTTTCTGGCTCTTCCCCCTCCGCCACTTCTTCTTACTACGAGTGCCACTGGTACTAGGTGCGCCTCTTCCTTGGCTTCCACTGGGATGGCCTTCGGTGTTACCACTGCCTCCACCATTGTCATGCGTATTTTCCTTTTGATGATAAATAGTAGACTGCATAGTGGCGTATACTAGTACGACTGGGAATAGCAGGAGCAAGACGATAAAGACATGGATGATGATATCATATGAACTTACTGGACTTTGTTCCGAAGATGGTATTCCGGATAATATGGAAAGCACATCTTCCATGCCTGCAAGCGCCATGATTGACCATAGTTCTGTAAGTATGACATTTTTTTCAATGATAGTCGCTGCCATGGGAGCGATGCCCATCCCAGATCGCTCCCATGGGAGCGATCTGGCCTGATGGTAAAACCCCGAGAAAGCTGGTAATTGGACTATTATATAAACGCTTCTCTTGCAAAGTCAATTACTACAGTGTCGGCTATATACCGGTAAATTGAATTCACTTCAAACTGCTAGTAGCTGTTTGTTACTTGTCACGATGGCAACGCTGGACTAGCGTGAAACAGGTTATGGAACTCGATTTGGCTGCATTCGAATCACTCACATGCCAGTAGAATGAAAAGAACTTCACATTCGTGCTACAAATATATTAATGGCACGAGAAGAACACAGTGCTAGCTCTAAATTGACGTATAATTTATTTGTGTATAGAATGTATCACTCATTACTCAAAGTCGTAACAATTCGTGCGAGTCCTTTTGGTGGAAGGAATATACACTTTTACATTGCAGATGTGTCTCCGTATATAAACAAGGAAACTCTTGCATCCTATGTATATAGGATGTAGCCTTTCCACCTCCTTTTTTCTGTTTTGTTTCCATACCAGCTTGTTTGGCATCGGCCGGAATGTTAAGAGGCAGGTTCACTCTTACGCAATGGGGCATGTATAATGGGCCTTAACCTACCGGGACAAAACCGAGAACCGGCGCCGCACATCCACAGCATTAAACTTAGACCCCAAAGATAGCACGACAGAATGAAGAAGAATATTTCCCAGGCCGGTAACATCGCAAATATGAAAAGTCTGCACAAGTTGAAAAAGAGTCTCTTCACCCAGATTAAAGAGGCACTACAATCCAGTCGAACTTCCTGACCAGAACTGATTCTATATTCTAGAAGCTATATAGTATATATAATATATTATTATGATGTTTTTCGGTTCGCTGATTCGTTTAAGAAAGCCCTGATACCCCATTCATGAGTCATTTCCTTGAGAGTAGGGATTTATTTGTCTTGAATACACTTCGAAGTACTTCGCTAGTGGAGTGCGAACAACGGCATTCTAACTCAAATGAACGATGATGAGGCACATGTGTACAGATTGTCGTTAACCATTACGGAAAATATTGTAGCTATAATTCAAGAAAGGTCCCGACTTGAGCAGTGTCGAACGCAATACCTATCAGGACCCTTACAGACACCTCAGCTGACACTGCAGTGGATGAATGCCTACTAGTAAAGTTACTGGTTAATCCAAATAGGAGCTCTATAAGCACCGAGGTGTCAGTAAGGAACACGAAATAACTTCTGTGTTCCCCACTCTTGCATTTTAGCTGTAGATATGTAGGTTTTAAAGGAAATCAATATATGGATTATGTAATTCATTGCGTGAGAATAAACTTGACAAAGTATCTCCGCCAGAAGAAACGGTTGAGTTAGAGCTCCGAGATCCAACAAGTTTAACAGAGCTTTTTGAAGTGCACTTTACAGCACCCCATTCGAGATTCAAGAGAGAAGCACATGCTTAGACTTGGGTTTGAAGGCTAGACTTATTCTACCTTGCGAAAGCCCTGCAATTTCGATCAGTATATATATCAACGTAGCGGAAACCGTATCCCGGAAGGCCTGCATTGACTCCCAAACCGATGTTATTTGTCAAGCTTCTGCTATACTGTGAATAAGTATAATTTAAAAACTTATATATTATCGTAAATTGCAATGTTACACATTTATGTAATACATAGTCATCTATACCAGGAATTCCGTTTTTGGGCCCCCGCGCGGAAGGCCTCCCTCCCCGCAAGTTCTGGTGTAACTACCGTATCGGCCCTATTGTTTTTCTTAACTATGTGATATAAACTCGACCGAAAACACGATTTGGCGTTCCTTTTCCCTGTCGTATTGTCCCGGAACTCCCCGAAATATATATACAACCCCAGGGAATTGTCCCGGAATACACCCGCAAAGGTTAAAACGAAGACAAAGGTGCACGTGGGAGCGAAAACTGAGTTCCTCAATGAGTACCAAGTACTTGAAGCACTAGTGTTTGGTTTTTACTACGTAGTAGATATACGGCTTGGCTACGGTTTTGTTTGTACCTTAGCGCGCTACTGTTGCGGTTTGGCCTTATCGCCCCGAAAAGCATTAAAACCCCTTGCAATTCGTGTCTCGGCTCCAAAAAGCTCTTGAATACCAAACAGAATTGCAAATTTTCGCCCCGAAATCATTGAAGACCGAAACACATTTGGGCCGATACGGTAAGGTACATATTATATGGTGTAAGATGTTGAAAAACGGGGATCGTCCTGAAAAGGCGTGTCAACCGGCTTACAGATAGACGAACGTAATGAACATATATGTGAGGTACATAGAGGCACGTTTCTGCATGTATACACGGTATATTGAAGTATTACTGATACTATCTCGGGCTACTAAATCTTGTAAGGATCACAGCAAGGTAGCTACCTGGCACAAGAGTAATCCTGTGCTACCGTGAAAATGTTGAAAAAGAATTTAACGCACTGGTTTACACACAGATACAGAATTCTGGTACAGACCCTTGATTAGGTTTTGAGTGTGGTCAAACCGCCGGATATCACAATCTTTTAGATATACCGCTAGTACCTAGGCGCTAGACAAATCCTTAGAGACAAGTTCACGTTTACCATGGTCAGCCAATAGAATTCTTCTAGAAGCACCTGGGATGGAACTTGTCAACGCAATACTTGTTAATGAGTTTGCCTAGTTCTTTATGGTACCGAGCTTTAAGATACTGAGTTTGTTAAAATACCAGCTTCTAACGTATCATATCCACAGAATCTGGAAGACTTTCGCGATACTACCAGTTGCCTTATCGCCGGCCGGGTAGTCCCCTTAGGGGACTCCCCTACGTCTTCGTTATGAAGAATCAGTACCGGTCCGTCGGGTCACAGTACTGTGTGACTGTGTGACAGCTGTGTGCCTCGCACTGATTTTCGACGGGCGAGTACGGTACATGTTAGGGTCTGGAATGCTCTAAGCAGCAAAATGATTGTGACTGAATTTGGGATCTGTTCAACTTCTCTCAAGAGCTCTCCTTGTTCTCTACCTACAGTGTATATACTGAATAAACTGTATATAAGAATGACAGTGTGTGCTCGTTTCTACGTGTGTGCACTCTATCTTTCTTGGGGAGTTGTCGATATCGAAAAGTCTCGAAAACACTCCTGAAGGAGTATTTTCAGCCTGAACTTGAACATCAGGCCACGCGCGTCTTTATTAAAGATACCCTTGGCATAACTTCAAATAATTTTCCCTCCTGCAAGCACAGCTGCTTGGGCCATCAGCGGCCCACTCCAATATTTGGGTAGTCTTGCAGCTGCTTTTTAGAGAATTTGATATCCACATGTACGTAAAGGGGGCATGACTTTAAAACATATGATGCGTGAGCATGATAACCTTCATGAAGGACCCGCGTAGAAGCAACGGACCGAGATCTTAAAATACATCTCTTCAATAAATAACTACATTGCCACCGATACACGAGTAAGGGAGAGAGAGAGAGAGAGAGAGAGAGAGGAGAGAGAGAGAAGAGAGAGAGAGAGAGAGAGAGAGAGAGAGAGAGAGAGAGAGAGAGGAAGAGAAGAGGAGAGAGAGAGAGAGAGAGGAGAGAGAGAGAGGGGAGAGAGAGAGGAGAGAGAGAGAGAGAGAGAGAGAGAGAGAGAGAGAGAGGAGAGAGAGAGAGAAGAGAGAGAGAGAGAGAGAGAGAGAGAGGGAGGAGGAGGAGGAGAGGGAGAAAGAGAGAGAGAGAGAGAGAGAGAGAGAGAGAGGAGAGGAGAGAGAGAGAGAAGAGAGAGAGAGAGAGAGAGGAGAGAAGAGAGAGAGAGTACACACACACACACACAGACACACACACACACGCGCGCGCGCGCGCGCGAGCGCACCTTATTAAGGTAAGGGTGGAACCATGTCCACATGTATCCCGGGCACTTCTCATTTATTGTGTCTTTCCCACGACTCACCCCAATGATTTGACTTCAAGCGCTTCCCCCTTGCTTCCTCCAGGAGATTTTCATGTAGAACCTATATTAGTGTACCGCCATATACACAGAGCGCCCAATCCAGGGGACGGGTGCTTCCACTAGTTGTAGACTATTCCAGTGCGAGCTTAGTAATTCGCGATCGTCACGTACCAGAATGGTGGATCGATCGGAAATAGAACACGCCCCTGTCCAAATTCTAGGTCCGTGCAGATCCGGACGAACACCGAGGTCACTATAGGTGCATAGACGGGTAGACCACGGTTTGGCCTTTTTGAACCATTTTGAGGTTATATTGGTGTGCCCACATTAAACCTCTCCCGGGGGCCACACCGTCCAAGTTAACTCGTGTTGCATGTCGAGGCGTCTAAGGGAAGGCTCTTTGGCCGATGGACGTTGTTGGATGTACGTTCGGGTCCGTTGGTTTCTTTCCCGGCGGCCCATTGGGGCCCTAAATTTAGAGTCTGAAAATTTGCACACCTGTCTTCTTAGACTCGTTGTTGTTGCCTAGCAGGCACGTGCAGAAAATAGAGCGTGTTGTAGATCAAATATGTGGGTCTTAGGAAGGACTTGAATGGTGAAGGCAAGATCTTACTTTAGAAGTAATTACCCCGCTTCCTGTACCGTTTTATTTGGGATGGGGGTGCGGGTATTGCAAGGGTATTCGGATAGTAGTTGTTAAGGAGAATTGATCATGAGGGATGCAGACTTGTCTGAGGTACTGATTCCTTACCAGATGAAGCACGCCGGCGTGCTTGTGGCGCCATGAGACTCTCAGTACTGAGTGTCTCACAAATGCGACGAACTTTCAGCACCCGTGTCTTAAGAAACTTCTTAAAGCACCTTATCTGAAGTCATGTCGGTTATGACGAGCTTGCTAAAGCCTTATCTGAGACCACTCTTTTTGTGATTAAGAAGCGATTATGAAGGAAAATAATTGGCAGTTATTTTCCTTCATACAACATAACTTCCTACTAAGAATAAACAATCGCACAAGTCCGTTACACAGATATTTGCGTTGCAAGCATATCCATATATGTATATTCACATATCCACATATGTTTATATGTGCTAGCACATACCAGCGCTGGTGGTAACCCGAAGCATTTAAAAGATGAGTGATAACACACGCCGACCTCTGGTCACCTAATCATATATGTATACAGGAATGGAATACACCTGTACATGTAGGAATGCATTACCACATTTGAAAGAAAGAAAATCTTGGCCTTTTCAAACTAGAAGATCTTGATGATAGATATGCATTGCCATGTTTATAAAAGCATGGCTAATTAGCCATCCAACACCAAACAAACGGAGTTCAAAACCACGCATGCCCTCGTGCCTCATGCTTGACTCATGGTCATGTTTACGCAAGCCCTCCTGGGACCATGCCTGTAGCTGATCATGAGGAGCCGTTTCCGATATGCAGTGACGTTGCATGGGATAGCTATAGCTAGGAATACGTAATGCTAGGTATAGGCATAAGTAAGTAGAGGTGTATACATAGCTAGGTAATACTGTACAACAAATTGGTCAATAGATGTCTTGACCTGCGAAACTGGCAGCCCCTGCCCATAAAAAATGCAAAATCAGACAGCTTTAGAGACCAGTGAGTTCGCACTGGACTACTCAGTCCTGTGGAATTGTTCCTTTATTCCCTAATTAACGGGCATGTCATAGCAAACAACTGTCTATAACCTAAAGCTTTCAAAACCATCTTACTCGCATTGTAAAGCTTCGAGCTTATATTTGGCACTATTTGGTCTGCGTGGAAGCAAAAGGGTTGATTTGTCCCTCCCACGTGTGCACACGCAACATGCAACGCGCACGCGCGCGCGCGCGCGCACACACACACACACACACACACACTCTCTCACACGCACGCACGCACACACATCATCATCACATCTCACACTCTCAAGAACAGGCCTGAGTGCACGTCCCGCCACCATCTTGCCCATCATAAAGCAACGACTGCGTAAACATATCATTACGTAATTGCCGCAGAACCATATTTTCATAATAGGAATTGCTCAATTTGCAGTGACCCACAAATTGCCCAGTGGAACATCTCCAGCACGTCAGCATTTCACTGAACATCTTGTGTGAGAGTCTCGTACTGTCTGGTTTTGGACTCTAAGCACCTTCCGAAAGGTGCTTAGAGTTTTCAATTGGATCCACACTCACATCACGTGCAAGCTCGTATCACACTATTATCTGAGCAGCTTGCAAGATATGCAGCAGAGACCCTCTTCTTGTTAAGCGCCACATGTAGCATTGTGCATTGTTGTCGGCAATTGGTGGTCATACTACATGTATACAATGTATTATAGATGTGTACAATGTATACAATATGGTCACATGTGGTCAGCGAGGACCAAGTAAGACACATCATTGGCCTGGAAGGGTATGCCCTTTACATGGCATACCCTTCCACATGTGCTGGCTCACAGTGGGTGGGGGGGGGGGGGGGGATGACCAAGAGCATTGCGCATCTGCAAGGTATCCCCAAGTTGTCAAAATAGGTGGAGGACCCTAGGCTCTGGTAGTCTTTAATAAGAACCTTCTAACCCCAAACCCCCCAACCCCCACCCCCAAACCTTAAGGTAAGGATAACAACTCCCAAGGACTCCCTTCCGGGATAGATGCAAACACCATATTGTCCTCTCCATTCTTCAAAATGCCTTGGATGGTGAAGCGAACATGTACGCCAGAATGGTAATCTTATCTACTTGTGGCATAGGAGAGATTGGGATGGGGTGCGGGTGGTGGCAGATAGTTTGCCAGGCGGAGAAGGGAAGCTGGGCTCCCAAGAAGGAAGGCTTCGGAACCAACTTGGTCAGATCTAATCGCTGTTGAGAACCCGGAAAACGCCAAGGGTGGCAATCGTTCCTACTGCTGCATAGAGTATCTGCACCCCAAACATTTGAACTCAAGCCAACGAAAAAAGGGCAGGGCGTGGGGACGATCAAGCAGGTGGAAAAAAAAAAGGGCGGCATCTGTGTGGGTAGGTGTGCGTGCGTGCGTGCGGGCGGGCGGGCAGGCGGGGGGGGCGCGCGCGCACGCGAGAGAGAGAGAGAGAGAGAGAGAGAGAGAGAGAGAGAGAGAGAGAGAGAGAGAGAGAGAGAGAGAGAGAGAGAGAGAGAGAGAGAGAGAGAGAGAGAGAGAGAGAGAGAGAGAGAAGGGGGGGGGCGTTTTCTTATCATGCTTTGTGATGGCCCTCAGTGTTTAAACATGTTTGCCTTTTGATGTTCGGCCGTATGCTGAAGTTTTGAGCAAGGGTTCCTCTGTATTTAGCTTTTGATACGTAAGCATGAGCACCGACGAGAGACTTCTGGCACCATCAAGAGGGAGGATACCAATCAACTGCCCTGTGACCAGGGGGAGGGGGGGAACAATGGCATAGCCCTGAGATTAGTGTTGCACGGGTGCTTTTCAAGTTTCCTGAATTATTGCAAACTCTTGACATCCTCCCCCTGTCTCTCCATCCCGTCCCCCCCCCCCAACCCTTTCTTTCTCTCTGCCCCTCCCTTCCTCCTTCGCTCTCCCACTCCCTCCCTTCCTCAATCCCTGCCTCCCTCCCCCACCCCCCCTCTCCCCCTTCCCCCCCCCTCACACACACACACACACACACACACACACACACACACACACACACACACACACACACACACACACACACACACACACACGCACGCACGCACGCACGCGCACACACACACGCACACACACACACACACACACACACACACACACACACACACACACACACACACACACACACACACACACGCACGCACGCACGCGCGCGCGCGGGTACTCAAAGTGACACTCACACTGACACATGTTTGTGCGAATCTGTATGCGTTCGCTTAAAGCAAACATAATCCAATGCAAAGAGAACGCATCGTGTTTATAGTCTGCCACGTGGACAGGATTAATATACACCAAAGGCCAGGAACATCCAGAACTAGACATCATGGGGTGGCAGAGGAAAGAGGCTGGCAACCCAACATTCACGAGCTGAATCCCTTGAAACGCTAATGTTTCTCCATAAAAGCTGTCACCACGTGACAGGCAACTCCTTTCCTACAAGGCCGGCTCTCCTTTCCCATAGGGCTGACACGGACAACTGGATGATCTTCATGGGCTGAACTCAGAATGTTTGTGTGTAAGTGTGTGTTTTTTTTCTTTGTCATTTTTACAAATTGATTGGCAGCTGAAGGCTGGGCTGAGAGCACTGGCCCTGAGATTAACAATCAAATTATCTGCCCCCACTCCTAAGAACCATCGGCTAGGCAATCTATCATTATATCATCCAAGTGACATCTGTCTACTATTTTCGCTAGGGGGTCATGACAGCCTGTGTGAAGCCGTATCAAAGTTTAGTGGGACCCTGAATGAGGAGTAAATTGCAATTGTTTTGTTTTATGACACATTATTGGGGACCATGTCGACCAAAGAATAACCAGTAGACCATGTACAACGGCTGCCCTGCAAATATCCAAACCTAGAAGGCCATGGCCACCCGACAGAGGAAGCTCACCTGCTCATTTGTCAAGTACTGGTCATCCCACGTGTGCGTCTGCCAGTCCCTGAACCAATCAAACAGCGAGTAGCATTCGATGCCCAGGTAATACTGCATCGCATCTACCAGTCTGCCTTCGAAGCCAACGTCGTCAAACGCATCCTACCCCAATCCACAGATCTTTCTCAGGATGGGTTTGACTTTGCATGCCCATGCCTTGTGAGCCCAGTCCCTTTAGTCGCCCCAAACACGGCCCAAGACTACCCCTTCCCCACGCGCGCACGGGCGCGCGCGCACGCACGCACACACACACACACACACACACACACACACACACACACACACACACACACACACATACACAAACACATATATACACATACACACACACACACACACACATACTCACGGGCACTCGCGCGCACACACACTCAAACGCATGCGCGCACACACACACACACACACACACACACACACACACACGCACGCACGCACGCACACTCACGCGCACGCGCACGCGCGCACGCGCACACACACACACACACACACAGCCACACAGGCAGGCACGAAGGCAGGCATGCACGAACGCACGCCCGCACACACATATCACACACACAACACACACACACACACACACACACACACACATATACACACACACACACACATCCAGACACACACACCCACACGCACACACACACACACACACACACACACACACGCACCCACGCATGCCTGCGCACGCACTGGACACGCACATGGGGAGGCGGTCATTAGAGCGTGCCCTACACATCTTTCCAATGTAATCGTCGTGCAAACGCGCAGCACTGCAACATCCGTCTTTCATGGCACTGCTGATAGTTTCCCAGCTGTGCCACAAGGAAGAAATGATCGCTTCTGGCCCCATGTGGAAGCTACAGCGGAGTCTCCCATGTGGAAGCTACACCACACCAGAGTCTCCCATGTGGAAGCTACACCACACCAGAGTCTCCCATGTGGAAGCTACAGCAGAGTCTCCCATGGGACCCGCACCTTGAGCTTGAAAAGACTGATGTCTGCGGGGTCCAAATTAAAGGTGTGGCTCAGCTTCTTGGCCTGCTGTGGCCACCACCAAGCAATGAATGTGTAGTTTGAATCAAACAGCAGTTTCCACAGGCACCCCGGCATGTCCAGGAAGTCCTCTCCATCCTCATTGAATCTGTAGAAGAAGCCTGTCCTGATCAGGACGCATCTGCGGGCGCTTGCAATAGTTATTAGCGATGCGAAACTGATGCAGTCTTGCCTGTCCGGCTCCCACTTAACGTTCAGGCTCAGGACGCCGTCTGCACACGCTCGCAAACCCAAATGTCAGCTGCATTCGAGCTGAAGTCGTACATGCTTTCAGTTCTCTATTGCAGCCAGATACCGTTCCATTACACGTATTGAGCAACATTCCCTTATGTTTGAAGAACTACTAATCCAAAGGGACCGCTGTTGGGGGATGGTGTGTTTATCTTCCCCCTCCTCCCAAAAAAACTTTTGTGGGCGGGGACGGGGTACTAATCGCACTTACTCCAGACACCCGGCCATGACCCACAGAAAGGGACACAGAGGCGCACCAGTCCACAGTTCTGACAGCCAGCACCAAGGAAAGCAGACCAACCTTTGCTGTCAAACTGAAGGGAATCTCGCAGCGTGTGAATTTTCTGTGACATCAAAGCCAAATTTGATATGACATCGACCTACATTACGTGGCGGCACGTTTGGTCCAGACACAATGCACAGCCGGTGGCAGGCAGGAGGCAAGCTCAAGGCCCCATCCTGTTTCTGCGATTGGATCAAAGACTGCCACCAAGTTGCAGGCCACGAAACAAACATCGCCACCCGAGGATCGATTGTCTGCCTATGGTATGACACTTTTTGTGCTGTGGCGGGCAATAGCTCTCTCAGCAATTTGAAACTTCGTCCCGAGATTGTAACGCCAGAAGTGTGGTCTTTGCAAGTATCCAGGGATGCCAGTAAAGACCACGGTTTCAGTGGTGCAATCAATGACATCAATTGCAGATTGCCATGAGTGTTACTTGCCAGGTCAGCAACATAAACCCGTGGCCAGGATTCTTCGTAGGCCAGCGCACCGGTGGGAAGTTAAATGAAACCGGCAGTGATAACAGCATCAGATGGCTTTGAAAGCCATCATTTTATATTTTGATGGCTTTGAAGCCTGTCATTGCAAGTTGATAGCTTCCCGCCCAACCAGCTCTTACCCTGGCTGCATAGCATCACTGCCTGCAGTCCCGCCTCATGACAAGGGGCAATCCCCAACCCCACCCGCAGGCATGCATCCTAACACACTCTGCAGAACGGCCATAGCCTCACATCCACCACTTTAACCGCCAAAACCAACTGCCGGTGCTTGCCATCCCAACCAGCTGTACAATCTGGTGAGAGCAGCTGTACATCCCATACCATTGGTTGCCAAGACTGTACCCAAAACTGGCCAGACGGCAGGCAGAGGCCTAACCCCACACCACGCTGGTGTGCCCGCCCCAGGCATCGTTGCACTTCAATGCAGAGCATCGATGCATGATGATGATCGATAATGATGATGATGATGATGATGATGATGATGATGATGATGATGATGATGATCGATGCATGATGATGAGAATTATCATGATGATGATGATGATGATGACGACGATGATGATGATGATGGTGATGATGATGATGATGATGATGATGATGATGATGATGATGATGATGATGGTGGTGATTGATGGGACTGGTATTACAAACTGTGTGTGGAGTGGTACTGCGATCTGGTAGCATGCATTACAATCATCGATGCATTCAGGTGCCCCCCGGCACAATCAGTGCTTTGCTAACGTTCTGAGCTACTTTGTGCTGCACTGCACTTTCGGCTGGTTGCCTGACCAGGATCTCAATCTGGGGGCTCACACACAAAGTAACGCTGAACACCAGTGATTGGAACACAGGGGGGAGTTCTGGCCAGAGCTAGAGCTCAGCAACTGCTGCAAATCAAAACTAAAGGATGATATCTAGTAAGATTGAAGGCCTCGAAAGAGTCTGCAAGGAAAAGGCATGTGTACTGCAGAAAAAAAATCAAAGGCCTAAAGAAACTTCCGGTGTCTTAAACAGAACAATTGGACTTCTGCAACACCTGGAGAACTTGAAACGAAAATGCACGAGACTGGATTTTAAGAAGCTCACAAGAGTGGGCGACAAAAGCTGTCTGTCAAAGACTGTCTGCCAGCTTCCGTTTCGATGAGCCTGCCGTACCGTGACAGGATCGGCGAAGTTTCCACAAAGCAGTTTTCAGCTCGGACCTTGAGGTAACCAATGTGACTTTAACCCGTCCCAGACTTTCAACCTCGTAGCCGTCTGCATGCATCAGTTCGCCCATGTCATTTGCAACATCTTCCCAATCCGGGTTGTAATCCTTGTGCTGCATGTAATCGAGCCACATCCTCAATCGTCTGACCAATTGGCACCCCATGCTCAAACACTTAAAAGCAAACGAAGCCAAACTCCAATTGGCAATCCTGCAACGGGTTTCTAACAACTGCTTTCCCCGAAGAATGCATTCGCTCATATAGGCTCTAAGATATATGTTACTCAGGAGGGGGTGAAGGCCACCTGGGGCAACAGCAGGGACTACCTGACCTAACAAAAAAAAACAAAGCTATGTTTCTGCAGGATAGGATAACTTTGGTATGTAGTACGTTTGAATAATAATTTCTTGGATATTGAGCTTCAGGTTTGAGGGAATATGGAATTCTCGACTAATTCTGCCGAAGCCCATTCGGCCAATTCCCTTGGGAAGGTGAGCTTTTACCTTGAACCAGACTAGACAGTAGACTGCGATTAGGGGTGGCTAATGTTCATCTTATTGCAACCCGGTGGGACCCCACAAACTAGTGGGGCCGCATACCATGCCGTACCACATACAGAACAATTGCGCACTCGATCGCTTTCATTTCCCGAGATCCCAAAATAGCAACATACGTAATCAACATATTGGTGCCAGTACGCGACAGGCGACTACGGCCTCCTTACGATGGCGGGGAGATCTGAGGTACGAGCCTGTCCCCTGGGCAGGACATGCAGGATTCTACGACACCTACTGCCTTATCCGGGAAACAATTACTACATGAAATTACCTTATACCGCTATTATGTGGCTCAAAGGGATCTTCGGGGCTCCGACGAGTCTCTCGCAACTCCTGATTGCACGGGCAAAATTGACCTGGCTTGTTCACTCAAAAGGCTTTCTAAGTCATAACTCTCATTGAACCAATCCAAACGTGGTTTTCAGCAGACCAGCGGTCAATGTGCTGGCCTTAAGAACTTGTTCTTTGGGAAATGGTGTCGTCTCGTATCTAATGTCCCGGAAAGGGTGGTTTAAGGAGTGGCCGATCTACTTCCAAAATATCTCCGAAGATATGCCCTGCTCCGATCTCAGCATGGCAGCAGAAGGAAGGAGGGAAGGAAATATTACATCCAGGACGAGCCATTATGGCTGAAGGGATGACGATAGGAATGTCTAAAATCTAGATCCACCACTAAGTGCTGGATGTCCCTGAGGCATTCATGTAGGCCTTTAAAGCGTTAACCACAAACCTTGCAACCCCTTCACCGTCTTGCTGCCACATGGCAGCAGAAGAATTCCCTCCCCACATGGATCCCACGCATAGTTAGGTTTTCGAATTTAGCGGTCATGAGACCTGATGCATTGCACATTGGTCCTCATGCATGACAGTAGATTGGCAACAGTAGAAGGCAGATAAACATTTTTGGGTACCCTTACGCAACTCCTCAGGATACTAGGACACTATATAGCTGACCTCGTGCGGTTTCATATAGCCTTACAGATCGACATTCCACACGTAAAGGACCTTTTAGATCGTAAGAGAGACATGATATGGGATGACCTAAACATCTCCCCTCGCTCTTGTGCATCCCTACAGCCTTATTCTGCAGATACACAAGGTCGTTCGCTGGTTCGCCTCATGTGCCTCAGCGTAAGAGTGCACTCAAACTCCACCTTCCATAGTACATTGCGGACCTTTTTGCAATTGAGATTAGAGTATCATGACGTTCCTATTGATAAAGGTAGACAACTGTCTAGCTCTGCGACAAGGCATTCCTCGAGACCAGAGGATTTATACAACGTGCTCCATAGAGCTGGTTGGTGATGAGCATCATCTGTTGTTCACTTGCCCTGCTGTACAACATGTACGGCAGCACTTAAAAAAGGTATGCATAAAGTTATGCATATCTTTCAACAAGGGAGTCGATCTGTACAAACGTTTATGTGGCAAGAACCTTAACAGCTTCAAGGGGTTGCCACATATAGGGGTAATGTGATTTCATCACTAGCGGAAGTGATCCCAGTGGTAACGGGCTCAGAATATGCCGTCACTGGGAGTCACAGCCAGCCAAAGCGTTTCATTTCAGTGCTTTTGTGCAAAAATGGATAGTATCATGATCTGATCAACACTAAACAGAAAATGTGCCATCCCCGGGAGCCATAACCATCAGCCGTTTTATTCCAGTACTTCAGCACTATAGCGCAGTTATGCCACGCCTGCTGACATTTTCTGTTCCATAGATATCTGTACCTGGAAGGAGACCGTTACGTCTTCCCCCCTCTTAAAACAACCCCCCTCTCAAGATAATGAGACTCTCAGCCTACCGGCTACTTGGTTTCCCGATTGTCTAATACAACACTCAAAGAAACTCTTCAAAGGGGGGCTTGTTTTAAGAAAGGGGAAGATGTAACGGTCTCCTTCTAGGTACTACTAAGCCAGCATTACCTAAGGCAGTCCCCCGTCACATGTGATGTCCGGACCTTACCCATCTGGCGTACCGTACAGTCCCCGAGGTCTTGTACCTCCATGTAGGGAAAGGGAACCAGAGCCAAGGCTAGAGAGGAAAGATATACATATACAGATATCTATCATCGATGGATATCATTCATCTGTCATTGGCATAGCCAACTGATGTAACTGGCATCTAGCCTTATTCCTAAGTCCTAATCCGATGTCTCCCTAGCTCTTCCTTTCCTTAGCGCTTCCAGCGCTACACTCAGGGGACTGAATGTAATTCCGAGGTCCGAGCCTGAACCAAATCGAACGGGGGCATGCCTGCACAGGGACCGAGGTCCCTAGTCTAAAGTTCCCAAACTTTCACGATCGCCCATTTCCCCCGGGACACTAATGCCCCCCATCCCCGTCATTTACTTCTTATCTATTGCCTGTTTAGTGTATCTGTTGCCTAATTAGTTGCAGTTTAGTGTATATGTATGCACCAACTTAGCCCTGGCCCGGGCCCAGGCCTAGTATATGATCATGAACTCGTGACTATCTTCCTAATAGATAAGACAACGCACTTACGTAGTTCGTCAAAAAATGAAACTTTAAGTTACCTGAGATAGCATGCCAAGCCAGGGGACATGCGCATGTCCCTATTTTTGGGGGGGCCGCCGCGAGAAAGTAGAGTATCACCGCAACTAATTTCACGGGATGCAGTCAGGCTGAAGTATCTAATCTTCCAGAGCTTAGTCTTATAAATAAGAGTAAACTGTAGAAAAGGGGCATTGCTCCATTGCAATGAAGTGCAAAGATTTGCAGCTGCATTAAAATGTATGTGCAATTTTAACAACAGAGTGGTTTGGATTATTTTGGTTGACCTTCTAACTGGCCACGTGGCCAATTGCCCTTCTAACTGGCCTCAGTGCACTGGGTGCGCCGCTTTCCTTGCGATGATCATCAAAATGATCATAAGTAAATAGTGCCAGAGGAACTAGCAAGATGAAGGAGAACATGATACTTATCAAGGTGAATGCGTACATCCAGACCATTGCAAAAATGGTCATGATCACAAAACGGAGAATGCTTTTATTCATGACAGCCTCATACAAAATTAATAAATTTTGTATGGAAGATGGTGAACCGAATATGAACGAAAATACAACTTTCAGACCTGCACGCGCAGTGCCCGCTTGACGTTAGATCTGTTAGTATGACATGTCGGAGCTTCTCTTGCAAAACAATGTATTGGTAGTTTAGTGAAATGTAACCATTCTTGCGTTGGTTCTGTTACTACGACAAAATTTGAATGTCAAGCGTAGTCGCTCGTGTTGCCCCGCCAACGCTACTAATCGAACCTTGTAAAAGTCCATTACTACACTGTTGGCTTTGTAAAGCCCACAGTGAAGTAGTTATTTGTTGCTAGTCACGATGGCAATTGCGGTTTCAATGCCAAAATATCATGCTTCTCACGATGGTAATCCTTACTGCATATGCATGTTTTTCGTACGAAAATTTAAAAAGGCAGAAAATTTGTAATTATATACTAGACCACTATACACGAACACAAAATGTGTATTTGTTGTAACGTTTGAACATGGTATGAAACTCGATTTTCCTGCATTAAATAATACAGACAAATATAAAATTTTAATATATATAGCGGTTTATAATAACAATAATAATGATAATAATAATAAAAATATATCAAAATATTAATAATAATATACCTATATATGTAATATATATAATAATAACAAATTATGTTAAATAATATATATTATCATTTTCATGAATGATAATATGCACGTGAGTGATTAACTACTATAATATATTATATCATTGTACAGAAGTAACAGTGCTTCATTTGCTATAGCATTTTACAAATCTGTATCTGGCTGCAAAGAAAACAGTGCTAGCTTTAGTTGGATCTGGCGACATGGAGGTATAATCTAAGTCTATCTGGTTCTCCACGGATTGGCCAATGTTTGATCTTGAACATGCATTACTCGGCCAACAAAATCCATGGAGCATTAGATATGATATGTTACTTACAATTAGCATATCACATCTAGTGCTCCATGGAGTTTATTGGCCGAATAATGCATGTTCAAGATCAAACATGACTATCCAGTCATGACGCTTCATACACTCATAGATATATCTTTCACTCATCCATCACTTATGCAAACCTTCACGAAGGTTCGTCCACTCATAGATACATCGCCGACTCATGCATATGCATCACTCGTGATTAAAAGTGGTAACAACTCTAGCAACTCCGATTGGTGGAGGAACTTTACACTTTTACAATGCAGTATTGCAGATGTGTCTCCTTATATAACAAGGAAACCTGTTACATCTAATAGGATGTCACAAAGCCTGCCAGCCCCCCCCCCCCCCTGGTTGGTGTTTTGTTTCCATACAAGCTTTGCCATCGATCGGCCCATTATAAAATGTTAGAAGTCCGGGCAGGTACACTCCCACGCAAAGCTTTAAAGGGGCATATGCATGGATGATTGTAAGGGAGCCTTGCCCTACCTTTGGGAAAGATCCAAGGGTCGTAAAGCATTAACACTGCGAGTAATATAGCTGCGTTTAGAGATGCAAACCAAAGATACATAGCTACCGGACGCCAGGCTATGCTTAGGGCCGGTAACATCGCAACTATGCAAAGTCTGCACTGGTGAAGAAGAGTCTCTTAATCCAATGTTGAAGCGGAGCTACATTCCAGTCGGACTTCCTGACCAGAACCTATTGCTATAATTCATATGAAGGAAGTTTGGGAACAGATCTCTTGCCGATAACGTTAACGCATTGCGGAAACTTCTACACAGCTATTACATAACAAATATCCCGAATAAAACAGTGTCTCACTCAATAACATCAATTGCTAAACTGTTGATCACTTATACGTCGTCTTGAAACGGAAGAACGTCATCACTGGATAACGACAATTTAACTACATGCAAAAATCAGTATAGTAATTAGTAATAAGTGATATACAAGATCAGAAGCCTGTCAAGACCATTACAGACACCTTAGTGGATAAAAGGCGACTAAAATACGTTAGCTAGTACTTTACCGGTTAATCCTCCTGGGAGCAACCGAGGTAACACCGGTGTTTGAAATATTATGAAATGGCTTCTTTGTTTCCCTCTACTCCATTTAGTTGAGAGGGTTAAATATTACACATTAATTGAACTCATTAAATCGAGTGGGTGGATTGCAAGTAGGTAATTCGCAGGGTGAGAATGATCATTTTTTGGCATATACACCTAACTAAACGGTTCAGGTAAAGCTGCAAGACCCCATGAGTTTAAGAGCACCCCAGTCGGGATTCAAGGGACAATCATACACATAGACATAAGCTTGAAGGCCTAGCCTGATCGTACCTCGCGAAAGTCCTGAAATTAGAATCAGCGGCCTTTGTACGAAGTTAGAATATACTGGATCCAATTTCCGGAAACCGTGTCCTGGAAGGCCTGCATTGCGTCCCAAACTGATGTTCTTTCTCGAGCATATGCAACACTGTGTAAGTTATAATTTCAACAGTTATATAATACAAATCATCCATGTATGCCAGGAATTCCGTGGCGGACCTGCGCACGACTGGCCTTACGCCGCGGAAAACCTGGTAAAAGTAATGTACATATTATATGGTGTAAGATGTTGAGGAAACCTGAGGTCGTTCTGATAGTCGTATAAACCGCTGGCAGATAAACGAACTTAAGTGACCAAGTGAGGTGTACACACATACGTTTTTGCAAGTATACCCAGTATTATTGACGTATACTGATACTATTTCGGGCTACTAAATCTTACACGGATCACGGCAAGGTAGATACCTGGCCCACGAGTAATACCTGTGCTACCGTGAAAATACTGAACGGCGTTTAACGCACTGGTCTACACACTGATGAAAAACTCTAGAGTGATCCGTATAAGATTTGTACGGACCCTTGATCGGGCTGTGAGTGTGAGTGACGTCAAATCGCCGAATATCCCAAGCCTAAAGGTACACAGCTCGTGCCTAGGCGCTATAGCTAGCTAGTTCAAGCCTGAGACACAAGTTTACGTTTGCCAGCCAAAAGCAGGTCCTGGTCAGAAACTTGTAAGCAGAATACCTGTTATAAAGTTTGCCTGCTTCTTTATGTTAACGAACTCGAAGTTACCGAGTTAGTTTAAAATACCAGCTTCGAACGTACTATATCCACATAGCCTGGAATACTTTGGCGATATGATTTAGCCAAGGAACTGACGCAGAGGTATTGTGAGAATGCAACGGTTTCTGCCATACAAAATTGTAGATTCGCCGGTAGGCCCAACGTCACAGAGAGAGAGAGAGAGAGAGAGAGAGAGAGAGAGAGAGAGAGAGAGAGGGAGAGAGGGAGAGAGAGAGAGAGAGAGAGAGAGAGAGAGGAGAGAGAGAGAGAGAGAGAGAGAGAGAGAGAGGAGAGAGAGAGAGAGAGAGAGAGAGAGAGAGAGCGAGAGTGAGGGAGGGAGGGAGGGAGAGAGGGAGGGAGGGAGGGAGGGAGCGAGGGAGGGAGGGAGGGAGGGAGGGAGGGAGGGGGGGGGGGGGGGAGAGAGAGAGAGAGGAGAGAGAGAGAGAGAGAGAGAGAGAGAGAGAGAGAGAGAGAGAGAGAGGAGAGAGAGAGAGAGAGAGAGAGAGAGAGGAGAGAGAGAGAGAGAGAGAGAGAGAGAGAGAGAGAGAGAGAGAGAGAGAGGAGAGAGAGAGAGAGAGAGAGAGAGTGAGTGAGACAGACAAGCCAATTTGTGGGTGCCACATCGCCAGGCAGTACAAGAATTAGCTTCCGAACAACATCCTATGCAAAATCTTGGCCAATCTTTTTACTCACGTACAGCTGCAATCCCTCGTGTATTTATCTAGATTCGGAGTTCCGTAATTGTCAATACATTTAAACTCGAAGTATAGTCAATGCATCCTATCTCGTGACTAATAATGATGGGTATGGTGCCAAGTCTCTTACACTTGGTTTAAGGTATACATGTTAATCAACCGACAAATGTTTCTTAAAAGAGTTTCACAGTCATCCTCTTACATTATATTAATGACGTACTTACCGTCCAGATAGACCGCCAAATACACTCCATTCCCCTCCCCCCCCCCCCTTCAGACCCCAACGCCATCATGCCCTCCAATACCCCTGTAGCGCTACTATTTACTCCAGTACCCCTACCAGCGCCAGCATTCACTCCAACATCCCTATATTGTTATCGATGATAATTGCACTCCAAAACCCCTACGGCGCCATCATTCACTCGTATCCCCCTACAGCGTCCCGAAGCAGTCCACTATCCGGACACCGTCATTGTTAACTCCAAGCCTATACAGCGCCACCCTTTACCCCATTACCCTCTATAGAGTCATCATTCACTGCATATCCTTACAACATTATCGCTCATTCCAATCCCCATACAGCGCCATCATGCACTCCAATACCCCTACAGCGCCATCAACACTTAATTCCCCATACAGAAAGATCATTCACTCCAACACCTGAAAGTGCTACCATGCACTGCAATCCCCCTATAGCATCATCATTCAATTCAAATCGCCGTTGCAGCAAGAACAGCCGGTGCATGTAGACTTGCCGGTGCCCCAAAGCGGGGTGCCGCCGCAAATAGGTAATTACCTGAAAGCAAGCATCACCAACCGAAGTCCACGGTCCCTTCGTAAAACTGAAACATGCATTACATGCATTATCCTCCAAAGCAAAGGTCATGGAGAATTTGCGCAAAAACAATGGGGACAAAATAATAATAACGTGGACACCCTAGTGGCCCGGGTACCATGGTTTCGAATGGATCGCGATAGATTTTCGTTCTATGGAATTGTTTACATAAGAGGAAATCACACCCCGCACCACAGAAGCCAGCACAGAACCAGAAACCCGTAACCTAAACTCGAACGTCAAACCCCCCATAGGGTAATCGCGCCGCCAGCTGCCGCCCAATGGCCCGGGCAATCGCAAAGCTGACTCGCCGATGCGTAGAAAACCAGACAAGGTCTTCATGCGCAACGAGCGCCTGGTTAACCATGCCTTGGAGCCGCTTCAAGAACTCCTCCGCCGCCGTATCCAACCCCCCACATGTCTCGTGAGCAAAGGGGCGGAAAACGACACGGGGGGGCTGCCTAAGTAGAACCTCCCGGTACGAGGCCAGCTTGCCAGCCGCAGCCCGCGCCGCAGCCCCACCAGCCATTAAGTCCCCACCACCAGCCAAATAAGAGGTGGCAAGTGGAGAGGTTCCCACCACATCAACATAGAGATTCCGCCCCCCATCCCAATCAAGAAAGACCAAGTCCGGCCTACGCGTCTCAAAGCCCAAAACCCGAACCGGAAGTGGCGGTTCCCGGGTGACAACCGCCTCCACCTCCTTCCCAATGCGAAACAACATATCCCGCACCGCGTTATGGCGATAGGTGACAGCCACCCCGCGACCGACCCGACATTGGATCGCGTGATCCCCAAACCGATTTATCTCCTGACCACACCGGGGACATGGAGCCCCCCCTGGGAACATGGGAATCAGGAGCTGATACCGAAGCCGACACCGTTACTCGATGTTGGCCATGACCTGGGCCATGCGCTCCACCGGGAGTGCTTGGAGCCACCCCGAGGCATGCGGGCGGGCCGCCGAGTCCAGGACCTGAATGAGACGTTCCTGAGCGGGCAACGCAAAATTACGGACTTCGTTCTGATATCGAGAAATTTGTGGAACGAAGTTTATTACAATAAGAGGAAGTTGAACGCGACCCGGAACGATTTCCAGAACGAATCTGATGCGCTTCGATTGATCAATTGAAGCTAACTCCTCAGATCTATAGAGCCACTTGGGCTTTGCACACCTGCTGGACCAGCAGTGCTGGTACGTCATGCATGTTTGATATTGTTCAAATGTTCAAAATTGAACTATGATGAAAAGAATTTTGAGCATCAATTATAACATTTCGCTCTCAGCTGGGACTTGTACAGCAAAAGGCTCATCTATTCCAGGACATCGTAAACGGTATAGTGAAACCCCATATTTAAAATCCAGGAAAGGACAAGCGATATTGGTGTGGTTCAAATAAAAATCCAATAGCAAGGTCACTATGTACACTTGCTACTGCAGTTTAGCTAGCATATTAAATTGCTATGGTTCCTGATAAATCCAATTGCAAGGCCCCGATGTAAACTTTGTTACTTTCTTCTTAGCATATTAAATGAACATGATATTACATAGATTACTTATAATATATCTATCATTTTTGTATCATGTTTCTAATATTCTCCAAAACTTTGATTTAAACTAACCATTTCTATAATGTATTTGTTGTATACTACCGGGTGATTTCGAAATGAATTCAGGGTATTTCGGCAGGTGCTGTATGTTTGAACTTCTCCGAGCTATCCCACTAGCGCGAGCTCGGCTTGGCCTTGAGGCTCCCAGTTTTCACTCGGAAGGAGGTACAACTCTGTCCTACAGAGTCTGTAGGAGTACCACTCGGCGCTCGGGAGCCCGTATATTACCTACGCAAACTAACCGACTAGGATTAATTTAACCTGAACTTCAGATGGTGCAACAACAAGAATGCCGCTCATATGATCATGATAACGTTAACCTATGCCTGTGGTGAGTTCACTTCGAAAGAACCGTTTGTTATCGTTGAATGTGGAAGACAAGCTAGAGGTCATAATGGATATTACGAGTGACCACATTACATGTTGCTCTTTTTTGGATGCATGATGTAATGATGCATCGTTTAATGTTGATTGGAGTGCCCACTTTGGATTCAACAAATTCATCGACGAGAAAGACTTGCTCTCAGGGGACTGATTGTGATTCCGAGGTCCGAGCCCGAACCAAACTTAACGGGGGCATGCCTGCGCAGGGACTCTGAGGTCCCTAGTCTAAAGTTCCCAAATTTTCGGGATCGCCCATTGCCCCCGGACCTTAATGCCCCCCGTCCCCGTCATTTACTTCTTATCTATTGCCTGTTTAGTGTATTTGTTGCCTATTTAGTGGCAGTTTAGTGTATATCTATGCCTGAAACTTAGCCCTGGCCCGGAGTGCGGCCTACTATATGAACTCGTGATTATCTTCCTTATAGAAAAGACAACAGACTTGTGTTACGTAGTTCGTCAAAAACTGAAACACTAAGTTACCTGAGATAGCATGCCAAGCAAGGACATGCGCATGTCTCTCTTTTTTTGGGGGCCGCCGCGAAAAAGTAAAGTTTCACCTCTACTAATTTCACAGGATGCAGTTAGGTTTAAGTATCCAATTTTACACAGCTTAGTCTTGTAAATAAGACTACACTGTAGACGAGGGGCATTGCTTCATTGCAATGAAGTGCAAACATTTGCAGCTGCATTAAAATATATGTGCAATTGTAACAATACAGTGGTTTGGACTATATTGGTTGACCTTCTAAATGGCCACGTGGCCAATTGCCCTTCTTACTGGCCTCAGTGCACTGGATGCAGCGCTTTCCTTGTGATTTTCATTAAAATAATCATAAGCAAATAGCGCACTATTTGCTTACTTACACTAGAGCCAGTGCCAGAGGGAAAAGGAAGAGGAAGAAGATCATGATACTTATCCCGGTGAATGCGCACATCCAGACCATTGCAAAAATGGACATGATCACAGGACGGAGAATTCTGTTCTTCATGATAGCCTTATATATAATTACTGAACGTTGTATGGAAGATGGTGAACCGAAGATGAAGGAAAACGCAACTTTCAGACCTGCACGCGCCATGCCTGCTTGACGTTTAGATCTGTTAGTATGACATGTCGGTCAATGGTAGTCGCTTCCAGATGGCAAATACCTGAGAAAAATGGTAATAGACTCTTTCAGACACTCAGTGAAAGAAGCTTCTCTTGCAAAACAATGTGTTGGCAGTTTAGCGAAATGTGCCCGCAAGCGCACCGTTCTTGCGTTAGTTCTGTTACTATGACAAAATTTAAATGTCAAGCGTAGCCGTTCGTGTTTCCCCTCCAACACTACTAATTTGAACCTAGCAAAAGTCCATTACTACACTGTCGGCTTTATAAAGCCCACAATTGAGTAGTTATTTGTTACTAGTCACGTTGGCAGTTGCGCTAGTATTGCCGAAATATCATGCTTCTCATGAGTGATCACGACGGCAATCCTTACGGCACATGCATGTTTTTCGTGTGAAATTTTAAAAAGGCAGAAACAATTAAAAATACCTACTAGTCCACTATGCACGAACACGAATGTGTATTTGTTCTAATGTTTGAACACGGTATGAAACTCGATTAGTCTGCATTATATAATACAGGAAAATCTATAATTATAAATATTTACCGGTATATATAATAATAACAGTATATAATAATAATTTTTAAAAATATACCTATATATGTAATATGTTTAATAATAACATATTATATAAAATAATATATTTTATCATTCACACGTGAGTGATTACACTAGCTTTTGTGATCACAAGCTAATTATGATAATATATTATATAACTATACAGAAGTAACAGTGCTTCATTTGCAATACATTTTACAAGTCTGTATCTGGCAGCAAAGAAAACAGTGCTAGCTGTAGATGGATCTGGCGACATGGACGTATATCTAAGTCTATCTGGTTCTCCACGGATTGGCCAATGTTTGATCTTGAACATGCATTACTCGGCCAGCAAAATCCATGGAGCACTAGATATGATATGGTAGTTATAACTAGCATATCATATCTAATTCACAGATATTTCGTTCACTCATCCATCATACATGCAAACCTTCAAGAAGTTAGTACACTCATAGATACTTCGCCGACTCATGCATATGCATCACTCGTGATTAAAAGTGATAACAACTCGAGCAACTCCGATTGATGGAGGAACTTTAAACTTTTACAATGCAGTAATGCAGATGTGTCTCCCTATATAACAAGGAAACCTGTTGCATCTAATGGGATGTCACAAAGCCCTGCCAGCCCCCCCCCCCCCCCCCCCCCGGTCAACACCCTGCTGGTGTTTTGTTTCCATACAAGTTTTGGCATCTCGATCGGCCCATTATGGAATGTTGGAAGTCCGGGCAGGTACACTCCCACACAAAGCATTAAAGGGGCATATGCATGTATAATTATAAGGGGGCCTTGACCTACCGTTGAAAAAGATCCAAGGGTCGTAAAGCATTAACGCTGCCAATATTAAAGCTGTGTTTAGAAATGCAAACCAAAGATACATAGCTAGAACGCGCCAGGCTATGCTCAAGGCCGGTAACATCGCAAATCTGCAAAGTCTGCACTGGTTGAAAAAGAGTCTCTTAATCCAATGTTGAAGCGGAGCTACATTCCAGTCGGACTTCCTGACCAAAACCTATTGCTTTAATTCGCTGAATCGTTCAAGAAAGCCATGATACCCCATTCATGAGTCATTTCCGTGAGATTAGGGATTTTATATTTATTTTTCTTTTCCTTTTTTTTTTTCATGGAAACGGAAGAACGTCATCACTGGACAACGACGTTGAACTACATGCCAAAACCAGTATAGTAATTAGTACTGAGTAATATACATGTTTAGAAGCCTATCAAGACCATTACAGACACCTTAGTGGATAAAAGGCGACTGAAGTACGTTAGCTAGTACTTTACTGGTTCATCCTCCTGGTAGCTATTTAAGCACCGAGGTACCACCGGTGTTTTTAAGTATCGTGAATTGGCTTCTTTGTTTCCATCTACTCCATTTGGTTGTGAGGGTTAAATAATACACATTAAAGGAAGTCATTAAATCGAGTGGGTGGATTGCAAGCTGATAATTCGCAGGATGGAAATGATTTTTGGCATACACACCTAACGAAACGGTTCAGGTAAAGCTGCAAGACCCCATGTGTTTAATAGCAACCCAGTCGGGATTCAAGGGACAATCATACGCATAGAGATAAGCTTGAAGGCCTATCCTGGTCGTACCTCGCGAAATTCCTGAAATTAGAATCAGCGGCCTTTGTACGAAGTCAAAATATACTGGATCCAATTTCCGGAATTCCGTGTCATGGAAGTTCCGTTTCGAAACCGTGTCATGGAAGGCCTGTATTGGGTCCCAAATTTGAAGGCCTGCATTGGGTCCCAAATTTGGGTTTAAACTGATGATCTTTTTCGAGCTTATGCTACACTGTGTAAGTTAGAATTTACACAGTTATATAATACAAATCATTCATATATACCAGGAATTCCGTGGCGGACCCGCGCGCGGGTGGCCTTACGACGCGGAAAACCTGGTATAGCTAATATACATATTATATGGTTTAAGATGTTGAGGAAAACTGGAGGTCGTTCTGATAGTCGTATAAACCGCTGGCAGATAATTATTAACGTTTTTAAACGAACTTACGTGACCAAGTGAGGTGTATACACATACGTTTTTGCAAGTATACCCAGTATTATTGACGTATACTGATACTATTTCGGGCTACTAAATCTTATACGGATCACAGCAAGGTAGCTACCTGGCCCACGAGTAATACCTGTGCTACCGTGAATATACTGAACGGCGTTTAACGCACTGGTCTACACACTGATGAAGAACTCTGTACGGACCCTTGATCGGGCTGTGAGTGTGAGTGACGTCAAATCGCCGAATATCACAAGCTTTAAGGTACACCGCTCTTGCCTAGGCGCTAGTTCAAGCCTGAGACACAATTTTACGTTTGCCAGGCTAAAGAAGGTCCTGTCAGAAACTTGTAAGCAGAATACCTGTTATAAAGTTTGCCTACTTCATTATGTTACCGAGCTTAAAGTTACCGAGTTAGTTTAAAATACGAGCTTCCAACGTTCTATATCCACAGAACCTGGAATACTTCGGCGGTAGGACTTAGCCAAGGAACTGACGCAGAGGTATTGTGAGAACGCAACGGTTTCTGCCGTAATCAGTTGTAGTTTCGCCGGTGGGCCCCACGTTTTCGTACTGCAGAATCAGTACCGGTGGTGGTTGGTCCGTCGGCCCGACGGCGTCGGGTCCGAGTCTGTCGGGTCAGAGTTGACCGTCAGAGTCTGACTCAGACTGACATGGGCCGCAGACACCGGCTTCCGCGCCTTCAGCGCCTGTGTGATATGTGTGGCTCCTCTGTGGGTGATGAACACCATTTTGTCTTTCACTGTCCCGCTCTTACTGCGATGCGGGACCGTTATCCCCACTTGTTTGTGGGTCCTTCTAGATCTCTTTGGCAGTTCATTTGGCACGCTGACTCGCATGCGGTCGTTTCCTTTGTCTCGGATGCATTCCAGGCTCGTGCTGATTTACGCCGGCTAAGGTGACTTGGCCGCAGCCACGTCTGTGGATGCCCCCCCCCCTATCCCCCCCTCCTTGCCCTTTTCGTTTTCTCTGTTATGCTTTCGATCTTCGCTTGGCCACCTCTTGTGGTCAGTTCTTCATAGTTTCGGCTTGTGTGTGTGTTGTGGACATCTCATCATGCCCTCGTGGCTGGACAGATGTAACTTCTTCTCTGATATTCGACGGGCGCGTACGGTACCTGCTACTAACAGTGTTAGGGTCTGGAATACGACGCGCGCACGCGCACGCGCACGCACGCCCGCCCGCCCGCCCGCCCGCCCGCCCGCCCGCACGCACGCACGCACGCACGCACGCACGCACGCACGCACGCACACACACACACACACACACACACACACACACACACACACACACACACACACACACACACACAGAAGAGAGAGAGAGAGAGAGAGAGAGAGAAGAGAGAGAGAGAGAGAGAGAGAGAGAGAGAGAGAGAGAGAGAGAGAGACACGGCAATTTGCATGTGCCACATCGCCAGGCTGTAGAAGAATTAGCTTCGAACAACATCCTATGCAAAATCTTGGCCAATCTTTTTACTCACGTACAGTTGTAATCCCTCCTGTATTTATCTAGATTCGGAGTTCCGTAACTGTCATTGCATTAAAACTCGAAGTACAGCCAATGCATCCTATCTCGTGACTAATAATGATGGGTATGGTGCCAAGTCTCTTAACTTGGGTTAAGGTGTACATGTTGATCAACCGACAAATTTCTCTTAATACACTTTCACAGTAACCCTCTAATATTACATTAATGATGTACTTACCGTCCAGATAGACCGCCAAATACACACCATTCCCCTTCCCCCCCCCCCCCCTTCAGACCCCAGCGCCATCATGCCCTCCAATACCCCTGTAGCGCTACTATTCACTCCAATACCCCTACCAGCGCCAGCATTCACTCCAACATCCCTACATTGTCGTCGATGATAGATGCACTCCAAGACCCTTACGGCGCCATCATTCACTCGTATCCCCCTACAGCGTCACGAATCAGTCCACTATCCGAACACCGTCATTGTTAACTCCAAGCCTCTACAGCGCCACCCTTTACCCCATTACCCTCCATAGAGTCATCAATCACTGCATACCCTTACAACATCATCGCTCATTCCAATCCCCATACAGCGCCATCATGCACTCCAATACCCCTACAGCGCCATCATTATTTCATTCCCCATGCAGCACGATCATGCACTCCAACACCCTGAAAGTGCTACCATGCACTGCAATCCCCCTACAGCGTCATCATTCACATCAAACAGCCTACATCGCCATCATTCCCTGCATTCCACAATACAGCGCCATCATGCACTCCACCGCCCCTACAGCATCATCATTCAGTCCAAAACCCCTACCCCTAAAGCACCGGCATGCACTCCACTGCCCTTACAGCGTCATCATTCAATCCAAGACCCCTACCCGGGGTAGGCTACCCCTAAAGCACCATCACGCACTCCTACCCCCTACAACGAAGCCATTCACTACACTCCCTCTACATCGTTTTCATTCACGTCCCCCACCAGGATATGGCCCAGAGGCCCCAAGACCGGGACCTGCTGAGCGGTAGAGCATGTAAATCAATCGGTTGTACAGCTTGCTCTCTATTGCATGTGGAATAGCAATTTCTCCAGCTTAGCCTCTCATGTACAACAATTTCTTCAACTCACCCTCTGAAGCCTGTACAGAAGCATGTCTGGTGCTCGCTCTCTACAAAAAGGTAAAGCAATAGTTTCCCTTCGAGCATCTTAAAACACTGAAGGACGCTCATTCTCTGAAGCATGTCTATGCTGCTAATTCTCTGAAGATAAGCGTCGGAGGCCAAGGAAAATCTGCCCAAAACACAGAAAGAACACTCCGTAGTTGTACCTCCAGAGGTGATGATCTGACAAGCCAGGTATACAGTTTTATCAGTCATCCAGTAATGCATTCCCAACCTCTTTAGAAACGTGCTCTGTGATGAGACACAAATGCATTACTGGCAACATACATCCACATTGCATGGCGTGCCACCAATGGTGATGACAACAGGACCTTGGAGATTGACCGCTTGCCAACACGTGACCTCTCCAGCCGAGCTCTGCCAGTGCACAGTCACCGCACCCGACGCGACAGCGTCACAATCGCACGATGATTGTACCCGCACTTCAAAGAGGACGCAATCAATGTGCCACGCATGCCTTACCTTAAGGCCCTTAATTCCAAAGTAAGGCCCGCAGCAGACTCTACATCTTTACTGGCTTTTACCCGGAAGAAAGCATCCCCAACCGAAGTCCACTGTCCCTCGTAAAACTGAAACATGCATTGCATGCATTATCCTCAATAGCAAAGGTCATGGAGAATTTGCGCACAAACAATGGGGACAAAATGAAAGCAACGTGGACACCACGCTGGTCACTGGTGGGGTGCCCAGGCAAGACGTTGCCCAAGACATTGGGAGTGTTCTCTACTTCCTTGACTTCCCCGTCCCCCAAAGGATCAATGCTCCGAATGGGCATCCCGGCCCCAACGCGCTCGAAAGAACTGCTTGAGGACGGTCAACTGCTGAGGGCTTACCCACTTACAGTCGTGGCTGCCGAAGGACTTCGTCAGCGCTGCCAGCTTCCGCGGGATTCCCAGCAGAGTTGCTTTTGGGCACTCCCCGCTGGATCTCGAGAGCTTCAAAATCGTGGCCAGCAGCAGTCTGGGAAACACATGGGATAGCAACTCATGTGGAAGCTCCCTGAGCGCTGCCAGATCCCCCTCAGAAGGCTCTGAGCTCCCCACATCTCTGCGCAGAGCCAGGCAGGGATCTACTATTCACCTTGGCACAACTTCCGGAGGAGATCAAGCGCCATACGGTATCTTTAGTAAAGAGAAATTACTGTATTACTGTATTCCAGAGTGTCATATCTGTAGTTTCCAGAAGCTAGATCTGCCTTCACCGCGGGTCGGCAGCTTGGAGGACGCAAGATTTGCATCGACAACACACAGAATTAGGCCAAGGCCAGCCATTTATAATGTGCACTCAAGGGTATACACAAATTGTTTCGCAATGAACAAATAGTCACAAACACTTAGCCTCAGGGAAAATAGCCGGTTAACGTAAGACAAGACTAGCCACGATCCTGGCTTGGAACCCCACTGCATTTCCAATCCTCTAGGATCAGGCAAGCGAAGAGGGAGATTGATGGAAGGGGGAGAGAGAGAGAGAGAGAGAGAGAGAGAGAGAGAGAGAGAGAGAGAGAGAGAGAGAGAGAGAGAGAGAGAGAGAGAGAGAGAGAGAGAGAGATGCAAAAGAAGAGATAAAGGGAAAGTGGGAGATCATGGGAGGGGAAGAGAGGGGAAAGGAGGGAGGGAGGGAGTGAGAGGGATCGGGAGAAGGAAGCGGGGGGGAAGAGGGAGGGGGGAGAGGGACACACCCATGCACGCACGCACGCACACACACACACACACACACACACACACACACACACACACACACACACACACACACACACACACACACACACACACACACACGCGCGCGCGCGCGCGCGCGCGCGCGCGCGCGCACGCACGCACGCACGCACACACACACACACACATTCACACACACACGCCAACACATGCACCCACACAGACACACACACACACACACACACACACACACACACACACACACACACACACACACACACACACACACGCACGCACACCCCCACACACACACACACCCTCCCCCCCCACAGACACACACACACACACACACACACACACACACACACACACACACACAAACACACACACACACACACACACACACACACACACACACACACACACACACACACACACACACACACACCCAGAGAGAGAGGAGGGAGGCAAGAATATGAGTACCGTCCATGTGATCGTCCCTCTTGTGGACTGCCCTTTGCAGGGTCGGCAGGTTGACCCTCTCCTGCATCGTCCTGCCCAAGGCAATCACAAAGCACTACTATGGCGTTTCCATCTCCTGTTGAAGATCTAAATCCTGTCCATGTTCATCTCGACGCACAAGCGCTGGCGTCTTCATGTCCCAATGGAGAACTTCGTCTTGTTTAAGAACGGATTCAGCCAGCAGTTGCCGCTCCATCTGCGCGCGAAACCTTCCCTCGCAACAGATTGATGCCTTCCTGCCCATCCCTCATTATTATTTATCCAGGAAATGCAGTGCCCTAGATGAGGCACATGAACGAGGAGCAGGGTGTAGGCCTTCCCGCAGTGAGATCTGCACGTCGATCATTCAGATGTCGTACACGAAGCACATGAATACGTTAAAGTCTGTCCGTACAAATATGCTCCAGAGTGTGGTATCCAATATTCCTTTATACACCTAGTGGTGAATCACCACTAGGCGATCCTGAAAAGACTGGCTGCAGGGACCCCTCATGTGAACTTCACAGTTCGAACTACGAGGCCACTTCCTCAGTCCAGGGCCGGCCACCCGATCTGCATTGTACATTGAGGTAACAGACGGAAGGACGTAACAAAGAAATATTACACCAGTCTGCAAGGCAACTTCCTGGTTCATAGTTGTTTCTGTTCCTTCTTAGGCTCCTCCTTAGCTGAAGTGCTTACGCGTAGCAAGAAGCTAGGAGCTGCGTCAAGGTCGCAGCCCCGCACTATAGTTGGAGTTTTACCCACATCCCTTGCACCATTGGCATATAAAAATTTGAATATGACGTCTCTGCGAAGCAAGAATGGGACATGTATTAGGATAAAAGGAGTGGCTCTGAGGCTGCAAGGCATGCGTGCTTGTTAGTTTATTGAAGCTTTTATGAGGTAGTTGATGTTTGATTCCACTCTCTGCTCACAAACCTGATGTGGGATTGACAGCATCCAGAACTTGGAGCTGGTTGTGTTGTTTACATTTACAGCGGAAATGTTGGACGGGCTCGCCATTGTACGGAATGGCACATGATATGAACCACAACTAAAAGGTGGTTCAAATGGGATCACCACAGTAAACGATGAGTTATTGGAGACTCACCGTTTTAAACCAGTGATCACTGTTGCAATGTGGATCACGGTCATGGTTCGCAACAGCAGCTTTGGCGATGGGCTTGCTCATCCCAATACGGAGACACTATGCTAAATAGCTGTCTGATTTGCTCAATTATACTTTCGTACTTTCTTTTGAGCCTGTCTAGCCGTTCGGACGATGCTCTTGTCAATGTCCCCGAGGACGAATACAAGGCGCTTTTCGGGAGGAACTGGCTGAGATATTATGACACGTTCAAAACAGTGGGATTCAAGCTCAGAGGTACAGCATAGAGAAATGCATGTATGAATTGTGACAATGGACTGAGACATGTGTCCCCGTACCCTTCTCCAGTTGCCATAGAAGCAATTCTAGCTGGCAGTTCATACAAAAGGGTCCTATTCTAGTTGGCGGTTCAAACATAAGTGTCAAACCCTATATATGTACATGTCAAAGGTGTCCACTTGTTATGCATTAAAGATGCCTACTACTTTCTACAGTCTGCCAGAGTTGCACTGGGGTTTAAGGATGCTCGTCAGCTGTTCATATTGTGAGTGTTCTCTGTTTACGGAGCCGCTCTACCAGAATTCGTACTCTTAGACCAGTCCCATAGGACATACTGCAGATATGATGACACATATATTGCAAAGATCACACTTTGTAATTGACGTTCATAGCACAGCACTAGGACGCATGGACCCTTTGATAGGCGTTAATTTGGCAGTCGTTAGATAATTGAAACAATCTGTTATGTTGGGCTGAAGCTTTTTGACAGGTTGATAATATCAGTCGGCATCATCACATTGACAAAAGTATAGACCAGTTATGTCTGCCATGACAGGGACAAGGTTCAGATGTTAAGGGTTGACACATTGTTTTGGGTTTCCAGACTGCTTCCAGGTAGAAGAGCTCGACAGAGATGGTGTTTTGAAGCCTGGGGAGAAGGCAGCATTGCTGTCAGTTTGGTCCACAATTTATGGGGCTGGCCTCAATGCTTCAAGCATTCCACTTGCACATGAGCATTTCACAAAGATTAGTCAGGCTGCTGTCCGAGCCCGCAATATGGAGGTAACAAGCAGCATTCATGCATACTCCAGTTTTAATGGTACGTGTAAAGCCTCACACAGTTTAATCATATCCACCTCACTCTCTTAGGTGACTTGCAATCATCTCTCCTCCCGGGGGTCCTCGTCTGTGCATCTATTTCATTTTCGGTGTGCCGATTCACTCCCCGTATCCTCTCCCTTTCACGCACAGGTTCACACCCCCTCTGTCCCCCTTGCTTTGGCAACTCCCTCCTTGGCGTGGGCCTTATTCCCTATCAACCCGCCCATGTCCACGTGCCTTTCTACTCAACCAGTGTTTTTCCTTGCGGTAAGTGCTTTCTTTGACTATCTTTTCCGGTGAACCCATTGCTTTTCTTCATCTTCTTGCAGAAAAAGACAAGAACGTTGTATCCAGGGGATGATGGGTGTACACAAGATGTCAGTGTGCATGACCTTGATATTGCTAATCGCTATGTAAGTTGTACACTGTACATTCTGGACTTTGCTGTGAAGAGAAGGCATGCTTAGAGTGTCGTTCATGCTATTGCTTGGTGCTCATAGTGAAGATGCAGAAATGCATTAAGGACACTCAGCATTACAAAAGAAATCCTTTGGATTGTATCATACCATAGCGTATCGTATACTTATGTCCATCAAGGTCCCTTAAAATTGTAAGTCCTCACAAGTTAATTCAATGTTTGAGTTCGGATGAGGTTTAACAGGTGCAGAAGTGGATAAATGTTATACCAATCAGGCCCAGGGCAGCTGTCCCTTCAATGCCTCGAACTACATTACATTGATTGTTAAATCTGACTGCTGGTTTTCAAGGCTATCGAAGTGTCTGTCTCCCACTCCAATACGTGCGCCCCTACTATCCTAGAACTTGTTTTAGTGGCCACCGAGGTTTCAAGGTGGCGGACGAATCATATCGAAATGAACCTGCTGTTGTGGTTGCCATAGTCACCCTACATGGAGGACTTCTGAAATGAATGCATAAGGTTGAAAATGTTTTTGGTGAATTCCTTTATATACACTGTTAGAGCGGCGAGTAACTGTCTGGAAAACCAGTAAACATTTGTTATTCCCATACCCCTTCCATTTGGATGCTCTAGGTGCTTGACTGTAGCAAAGTACATGGATGGATATTGCAAAGTGCAAAGACAAGAGAACCCCACGTTTAGCCAGGGTGTTGAGGTAACCTTGCGCTGGATTTTTCCAAGCATGCAGCATGTTGGCCAAATACAGACAACTCTGCTGTGCTCTCGCGCAACTTCAAGTTGTGGCTTGCATGGAAGTGCTGCTGCATGTTAATAAACTGTCGCCTTCGAGCTGGCAGCGATGGCGAAAGACGTATGGTTGCATGATGTATGGAACAATGTACGGTGATGAAAATATCATTGGCTTGCTTGTGGCACCGGAATCTACCCCAGACCCTGACAAGGAGTGGGGTCCTGCTTATGCAGCCAGTGACCAGCCTGAGCCTGGGCTGCCTGGACCACTTTGATACAAATGAGGGTCACAAAACAACTGGTCCATGGGATGTCAGTTCCTAGATCCAAACATATAGAATTTTGCTAGTGCTGTATATGCCTGTCTGCAGTTTGAAGATAACTGGGGCGAGCTGTCCCCATGCTGATTTTTGAGGAATCCGTCTGTGCCAGTTGTAAGTTTTAGTTTCTGCATATTTCCCTGTCAGCAGAATAATGTGGTCGAGAGTGTTTAGGCTTTCATGAAAAGGCCTTGTGTTACTGTGATCTCCAGATCAATTAGTCTGGCTGTTGCTATTTGCAGCGCGGCATGCTCGTCTGGCTTTGTCAAAAGTCATAGAAGGCGCCTTACAGGAGCTGGGATTTCCGGTGAGAGTCCTTGCTAAACAAGCTTTGGTTGCTATTCTGGTGGGTGGGGGGGGGGGGGGCGGCGCGGGGGACAGTTTTGGCCCTGACTAGGCCTGAAACCCCATGTCAGTGTCTGTGCAATGGGTGTGTGTGTGTGTGTGTGTGTGTGTGTGTGTGTGTGTGTGTGTGTGTGTGTGTGTGTGTGTGTGTGTGTGTGTGTGTGTGTGTGTGGTTGTCACAAAGGGGACTACTACTTGTTGCAAAGAGGGCTGAACATACCCTTGAAGGCACCAAAAGACATGAATGACCAGGTATGCATTCCCTTGCACAATGACCTTGGCTTCAAGGGAACAAAGGACCTTCTGAGCATTGTGAAGGACAATTACTGCAAGTTCCCTCATGAACAGTACATTTGGAAGGACATGTTTATGTATGCGATTGACATCGACACAAAGATGTGGCAATGATGTAAAAAATATCAGTAAAGAGTGTTGGCATTTCTAGTCCAACGTCAACGCGAATGAGTGATGCCCCCCCCCCCCCCCCAAGGGGGGGATGAGGGAGGAGAGGGGGCAGAGGAGGGGAGGGAAGGGGGTTTGAGAGAGAGCAGGGAGGAAGTGCGGGGAGAGGCAAGAGGGAAGAATGGAGGGAGGGGCTTTAAGTATCACACTAAAGCCTCCCCCTCCGCCTTTCCCATGTGTGTAGTTGAAGCCTTATGAGGAGGAGAGCGGTTGCAGACCTCAGTAACTTCGTAGGTGACTGACAGATTTGAATGGTGTTGTTAGGAAATGGGAACACCAGAATGCAATTCTTTGCAGCAGTCAATTTGCATGGTTGGTTGCTAAATGACATCGCAACTGCTGAGCTATGCGTTATATATCGCTGTTTTTTCACTTGTCCTCCCTCCTACATGTTGCATTATTTAGGATATAATGTTGCACAAACATGGTGCAATGGTGCAACGTCTGCTTCTCGCATCAGTGGTCCCGCCCCTTATGTTGTGTGGGAAGTTTGACGGTCTTCAGGCCTGTACAAACCTGCCCAATTCGTCCTAAGGACGGAATGTTCGTTTTATGTACCCTTGCTCTGGCATGCAAAGAGCAGAGTTTTGGAAATTTGATGTTGTTTAAAATTTCCCATTTTAAGTGGGCTTTCACAATGCTGTGGTTGATGCGTCGTTTAACACGTCTACAAAACAAAATGGGGCTACAGGATGTGTATTTAATGGATATGTACCGGTCCCTGACTTATATAGAAGACCACCGGGCACAGTATACATTGGCAGAGTATGAAGAAGTAACTTTGAACCTGACTCTGGAGGTGAGCTGGCGCCCACCTCTGGAAAGGCATCCTTAAAAGGTTCATGTGCCTATAGACCTCATTAACTTAACTGTACAAGCCTTCAGATACACGCCCCAAATACTTTAGGTGTCATTGTTTTACTTGGATTTTGTCCTTTATATGTTCAAGCTTTTGCAGGTATTGCTTGCATGACAAGGCCAGTGTCTTGTCCAGGTTTCCATTTCCAACTGGATTGCATTTGTGCGCAGTGGGGGGACAGAGTCCTCAATTTGTCTCTTGGGCTGAGACTGCTTTGGCTTGTGTTAACAGATATTTGGTCCATGTGCGATTCCTTTCACTTTGGAGAAGCAGACCCTGCTGCGGTTGGCCTTACCAGCTGTGCTAGAAAATGAAATTGATATCTTCATCTCAGTGGTTAAGCAGGTGATGCAAACCTTCTGACGTATTCCATCTTGGCTCGTATTTGCAAGTAAAAGAATCTTCAAAAGAGGTGCTTGGATTCAAGTACACTACTTGGACAGAACTTGGATTCAAGTTGGGTTGGTGAATCTATTCGTAGTCTCAGCAATTTTGCAACCAGCAGTCATGTACTTTCTAATTTCACTGCAACCCCACACGGCCATTGTGGGCTTCAGCAAATGGCTGACGTCCATGAGTTTCATGTGGCATATCCCCCCCCTTCTCCCCCCTCCTCCCTCTCCCTCCCCCCCCTCTCTCTCTCTCTCTCCTCCCCTCCCTCTCTCTCTCTCTCTCTCTCTCTCTCTCTCCTCTCTCTCTCTCTCTCTCTCTCTCTCTCTCTCTCTCTCTCTCTCTCTCTCTCTCTCTCTCTCTCTCCTCTCTCTCCCTCTCCCTCTCCCCCCCCCCCCCCCCCCCCCCCCCCCCCCCCCCCCCCCCCCCCCCCCCCCCCCCCCCCCCCCCCCCCTCTCCTCTCTCTCTCTCCTCTCTCCCTCTCTCTCCTCTCTCTCTCTCTCTCTCCTCTCTCCCTCTCTCTCTCCCTCCCTCTCCCTCCCTCTCCCTCTCCCTCCCCCCCCCCCCCCCCCCCCCCCCCCCCTCCCTCTCCTCTCTCTCCTCTCTCTCTCTCTCTCTCTCTCTCTCTCTCTCCTCTCTCTCTCTCTCTCTCTCTCTCTCTCTCTCTCTCTCTCTCTCTCTCTCTCTCTCTCTCTCTCTCTCTCTCTCTCTCTCTCTCTCTCTCTCTCTCTCCCCCTCTCCCCCTCTCCCCCCCCCTCCCTTCCTCCCCCCTTCCCTCCCCCCCTCCCTCCATCCCGCCCTCTCCGTATTCCCCCCCTCCCTCCTCTGCGTGGGGAGAAGGGGTAAAGAGGCAGCAGCAGGCTGGGTGTGTTTTGCCCAGGAATGTGTAAATTGTGACTCCACATGCAGGCCTCATTGAACCACTTGGCAAACAAAAGTCAACGAGAGAGGCCTGCATGAGAGACCTTAGCATAGTACATTCCTTGAGATGTTTTGCGCTTTCTCCTATGGATGATCTTCAAAGCCTCAAGTAACCTTGAGTTTTGTGAGTAATGAGATAATGAACAGAGGGTAGCATTGTTAGTGTTCCCCTTGTGCATTACTGGCAGCATTCTTTTTGTTGCTTATGGAGTGCAGTAAACGAGCAGTCCACATGGCTTGCAGATATTTAGTCTACTTATAGAGGGAAAAAGTGATTTCTACATTGCATGTTTTTCAAAGGTGATCGTACACAGACCCCAGGGGAGCAAAAGTGTCCAGAATTTGCTCAACACCGCCAGGAATTTAGCCGTTGTGATCTTGGGAGGGAAATTACTATTGCACCGACCGACCGAGTTGTGGAATTCATGCATTGTAGCTCAGAAAATTGGAAAGCATGTGGCGGAGGTAGAATCATTTCTTGAAAACAGGCTCCAAGGATGGTGGAAAGGTCTTTGAACCAGATCGAAGAAACAATGGTGTGTATGTGCAGGTGATTTATAGCCCCCAGGGAAGGGAAAGTGTCGAGGACTCAGTGAACATCACGATGACTTTGGGTGTGTTCATTCTACGGTTTGAGGGCCATCCAATTTTTTCCTCCTCTGGCTTGAGGGAGGAACCGGGGCCTGCATACTACCATGATGTAAGCAGCGCATGCCTACCTGCATTGTCTTTACCTTTTCGAATGATCATGGCATCACTTTCTTGAATTGCTGGCAGAATCTTTACATACACTATTGGGAGAGCATCTAAGCCACCCCCTTGGCCCCGCCTCCCCGGCTTTTGCTTTCCCTCATATGATTCTCATTGTCCCCTTTACGTCTCACCTACTGACATTCCGTCCAACGTGTGTCTCCCTTGCCCCTTTCCCTTCCACCCTCGTCTTACGTGTCACTTGTACCAACAGTACTATGACAGGTTTCGTGGCACCCTCAAATGCACACACCGCCTCTTTGTGCTCGTTACAGGTCTTTGTAGAGGTAAGCACCTCTAGGGAGGGAAGGCAATCTGCATTGCAAAAGTACTTGGCAGATGCTGGGCTAGCTACCACCCAGATTCTGGTACATGAAGCAAGCGAACTCCGAAATGGGCCACCCGATACCCCGCTTTCATCGGTGAGCCAAGAGTGATGTCTTCCACATGTGCACATGAGGGTCTTCGAAGTACTCCTGTTGCTGACCGTCTTTACATACTTCGCAGCTTAAGGGGACATTATGCAGCAAAGTAATGTTGAATCCGTGCATTCCATTACGGTTCTTGTGTAGAGTTTTGTGCGTGTCTGTGTGCATGTGTGTTTTATGCTTCTTGCCCAGATGTATAAGTGTGGAAGCTGGATAAGTTTTGCAGTTACACAGGTAACATTTGCAGCAAAATTGTTTGCAGAGGTATTGTTGATATGTAGGTTAGCAGGTCAGGGAATGGGGGGGGGGGGGGGAGCCATAGGTTTCAAATATGTAACTGATGTTGATGAGCAGGTGAGCACGACGACTTTTCATGACAAGTCATTTTCAAGCAACACATTGGGATGTCGGGGATTGTAGTACAAACAGTGCTTCTGTTGGGTTAGTCCCCATTCAATTTGTTGGGCACTGTAGTTCAAATGGGCACTCCGCAAAATCGAGAACAAAGGGAGCGTAACTGCACCAGCATGGCGGGTCAATTGGGTAGGAGCTTTGCTCTTTGTCTTGCTC
>KV908679.1:33662-76162 GCA_002005505.1 Botryococcus braunii | reverse complement strand
GCCAGTATGGAATCGAAAACTTGTACGTACTCTGGTTGACGATCTCTTGTTCTGGTGATGTAAAACTATAATTTGCACAGAATGCCTTCTGTTGCAGGTGTTCAAAGGGATGTACAGAAAGGTCGATACTGTCGCCATCAAAGTCTTGAGAGACTTCCATACTGATAATGATGCGCACATGAGCCTCATGAAAGAAGTGACAGTACTGCGTGCCTGCCGCCATCCCAACATCGTCCAGGTGTGGAATTGCTTTGTTCCGAAATCAGGTTGGGGAAAAGTACCAATACCAAACTAGAGTGATGTGGAGGTGAACAACTGCAAATGTTAAGCCCAGCAGCTGCAGATGTCCAAAGTACGCAAACATGCCCAACATGCATGTCAATGCCAAGTCCCTGCTGAGAAGGTAATAGTCATTCCCAAGCAGGCACCTTTATCAAGGTTTTTCTGACAGTTTTACAGTGTTGTGGATACTCATAAGCATCAACACACTCTTGCTATCTCAGCGTTCATGCATGCGCACTGTGCAGTTTCAAGGCGCTGCTTTTGTTGATGGCAAAGTATGGCTGGTGATGGAATATATGGACGGAGGTGCACTCCCCTTTTTCATGTTGTATGCATATGGCTTATGAGAAATTCTTGTTACTGTACTGGCCATCTGCTTGTGATCTGAATGCCCAATGGAGTTAAGGGATTGATCCCAGGATTGCAATGCCAGAGCACATGCTGTCAATGTTGTACATGTAATGGTGGTACCGTAGGCATTGAACTGTGAGAAATGGGCCACACTCTGTTGATAAACAGGCAGTTGGAAATGTTCTGTTATTCCTGATTTTCTGGGGTAAAGTGACAGAAGTGGTCCCTCCTGCCTGTGTATTTGCGAATGCACTTGTTGGCAATGTTCTATCGATTTAGTCCTGAGAAAGGTCTGGCTCTACTGATTCTGACTGCGTTTTCTGCTCCCTATGACCAGGGGACTTGCATAAGGCGCTGCAAATTGGAGACAACTACCGATGGCATGACAGGTGATCATTTCCTTTATGCGTTTGCTCGTTCGTTGGAGGTTTTCTATTTGCGCTCCTGGACACTTGTGGAGGTACTGGGCTCCACAGGTGTCGTGAAAGTTCATTGGAATTACTACAGCACCTTACAGTTTTGGGCATGATGTTTCCAGGTCAGGGCAGATATATGATTGACAAACACCTGGCTCTGTAATACTGTTAAGAGTGCTGTATAAACTTGACTTGTGGTTGATGCACCATGTTTATTGTCCCTAAAGGTTTTCACATTGGACCACCATTTACAAGTCTCTCTGAAAATGCTCTGATTCGACCAGTAACACAAAGGCTCGCGCAAAGGGTGTGAACTCTCGGTCACCATGCAAATGGGTTGGTGCAGGGGAGCGCAAGTAGCATATGACCTTGCATGCGCTTTAGATTACCTTCACAATAAAAACACCATCCATCTGGTGACCCCAGCCACCTTTTCATAGGAGCAGTGAGTTGCCTGAGTGTTTTGATGCTTTGCACTGGCACTATGGTCGAGTTCTGATGGATGAATCTGTAGTATATGCATATCTTTGTTGATGCCTTGCAAATAGTTGTGGATGAGTGAAGGCGGTCCCGACGTGCCGTACATTTTACATTGCCAAGACCTGATGCAGTGCCATACCTGTTTTCTATTACATTTAAAATAATGTGTGAGTGGGTGACACAGGACGTGAAGTCAGCAAATGTGCTTTTGACGCTGGATGGGCGGGCGAAGTTGGCTGATATGGTGTGATTTCTTTGCTCCAAAGCCCCAAGGAAGGGCTTGGAAGAGAGTCCATTTTTGATAGTCCCTTTTTTTCTTCTGTGATTGAATTTCGCATGGCACCTGTGTTGATTACATTATCAGAGACTCTATACTTCAGTTTGAAGCACTTGCTCGATTAAGTGCAGGAGACATGAGTTGATCAATATTTGTTAGAAACCCCAAACTGTGTGATGGAGGGCATTCACTTCCCTCCAGCAAAAGAGGCGAAAATTATCTTGTAGGTCTCTGTACAAAAGAAATCTTTGGCTTGCTGAAGTGATGTTAGACACTCACAGCAGTTTTGGTCCTGCTAAGGTTACAACAGACAGTAATTGCGCTTAATTCTTCCTATGCAAACCGAGTCAGTAAGTAAGTTTTTCTAGCATATTCTTTTGGACCTGTGAGTGTCAGTCGTTAGCCATACGAAGCTGGTGCTCTCTCAAGTCAGACAATCTTGCAACCTTGCAATGTGCATGTGTAGCACAGTGCCAAGCAGCATGAGTCCACTGAGGAACTGATTCGTTAAATCCGCTGCCCAGTGCTATTGTGTACTCTCGAACATGGAAAGTTAAAATATTCATTAGTGGACCGAGAAGTCATTGCAACTATGTCAAAACTTAGAAACAGCTATTAAAGCAGTATGAATAGAAAGCGTGTGGGTGCAGGGACTGATGGCTTTGATGACAGCTCACCAGAGTCACGCTTCCTTATCAGTGAGGGGCCCCTTTGATAGATGACATTAGAGAAGAATGTAAGAAAGTCTGAGCAATTGCCTCTCTATCAGCAAGTGCTGCTTCTGTGGAGGGCTGTGCAGAATTGCCCTCGTTTCAGCTTTGCATTTATTTCATAGTTTGATGCCTCAAAGAGTTTTCCTTTGCATGTTTTATACTTCTTCCTCTTCGACTGCGCAGCATTTTCAAAGCATCTTACCTGCTGTTTTAGTTAAGAAAGTAGTTGTTCATTGAGAAATTGTTCTTCGCGACAGTGAGGTTGGATATTGATGGCTTGTTGCAGCAAGTAAGGGTTCAATAGATGTGAGATTCATCGGTTGGCTTCCTCGCATGTGCATGTGTCGCATGTTCAGGACAAAACCCGAACCCAAAAAAGCACCAAAATGGGCAACATGTGTAGGCAGGCATTAGAATGGCGGTGCACAGGGGGAGGAGTCAATTAGCCACGTTATATTGTATAAAAGACTTTGTCGCCTGCTCTTGGTTTCGAGATGTAGCTTGTACTGAAGCCTGGGGGAGGGTGTAGGGCACTACGGGAACATTCCCATACATGGCTCCCGAGGTGCTGGTGGAGGGGCGTGCGTCTTGCTCCTCCGACATCTACTCCTTTGGAGTTGTGCTCTGGTAGGCCAAGTAAATTGTCTTTTCAGACCCCAGATTTAAGCGTCTCGGTCCTCGACCTGCTGTTGCCTGTGTGCCCTTCGAGTTACCCTAGCAAGATTTTTTCCAATATGTTAGGAAAGCTTTTTGCTTTTGGTTGACGAACGTCATTGTACACATCTCATTGGCCAGAGTCTCAGGTCTCATGTGTGGATGTGTGTGTGTGTGTGTGTGTGTGTGTGTGTGTGTGTGTGTGTGTGTGTGTGTGTGTGTCTGTGTGTGTGTGTGCACGAGCATGCGTGCGTGCCTGCGAGCGTGAGTGCGGGCATGAGTGTGGGCGGGCGGGCGCGCGCGCGCATGTGTGTGTGTGTGTGTGTGTGTGTGTGTGTGTGTGTGGGGGGGGGGGGGGGGTGGGGATGGATATGGAAGTACCACCATGCTATGCGACGCTGCTGAGAGTGGAACAGAGATTCAGCATATGTAGAGATCTCCAACAAATTTGCTCCCAGCTCCGAGTAAGTAATCCATTGCTGTCAGTCGTATAGTATAGGTTTCTGTAGTTTTGGCAGCAAATGGTAGCACTGCCTTCTTGATGTGTGGCAACTCTTAAACGTGTGTTGGGATTAACCTGCCATACGTGCCTCAAATGTATCGTATATACTGTCAACTAGCACACCTGGGAGATTGCTAGGTGCTCAGGATGTGTCTGCCTGGAGGCCCTGCTAAGCACTGCATGACGAAACCGTTGATATTGTCATGCTGCCCTGCGTGGAGGTCAGAGCCATTTCTCAGTCTGGCCATGGGCATGCGTTCAAGAATATCCTAATACGCCCATGGCAAGTGGTATTGCAGGAGTGCTGGAATGAACTGTCTTTGGTGCACACGTGTTCAACCTGATGGTAGGGGACAAGTTTGTTTTTGCTTCTTTTAGAACTTTTCTGCTTTTAATATCATTATCCCTGACAAGTGCATATAATGACCCTGACCCTGACACATGAAAAAGATCATATTGATCCTGTCGAACACTTTTTCTGAGTTCCTAACGACCAATCTCATTGGTGATGAACGCAGGGAGATAGTCACAGGGAATATTCCAAAGAGAGGCTGCCTACGGGATCCCAGGCACGCTTCCACTCAGATGGCTGATTTAAAGTTCTGAGTACACATCTTGCACAGGCCTCTATATGTCACGCCCCACATCCCTGCACCATGTATAAGTAGCTCATATGCACATATTCCCAAGTGATGCTCAAGCACATGCACAGTCAGGTTTCGTGCTTTCACCTGCACTCAATAACTTCACACAGAAATGCACATACAGGCACACATGTGCACAGCACACACACACACACACACACACACACACACACACACACACACACACACACACACACACACACACACACACACACACACACACACACACACACACACACACATACACCGGTGCGCGTGCGGAGGCTCGCAAAATTAAGGGGTGGCAATCATAAGCACACCCTGTTCCTCAAATTCTGATGCATACCTCCCATGTCACCAGTGATGGTTCGCACCCTTGCGAGTTCTTTCTATCTACAGGCTGCAGTTCTTCTGGCCATGCCTCCTAGTTTCCTTTCTGAGTCGAATGGCGCGGAAACAAAATCCTACTGCTGTACGCAATCCAATTGTAGCTGCAAATTATTGCTGTGGATGCTGTTGATGTTGACCTCAAGCGGTTTATCTTTCAGCTAGCCCATGGACTATACATGCAGAATATCTGCGATCAAGGCTCTCGAACTTGCCGTCAGTCAGAAATAGAGCTTTAAAGCATCACAGTATGTTGTTAAAATGTTCAGTTCGTGTCGCGCCAAGTTCTTGTGCAGATTCCTTTCTAGAACGATACCATAGACCTGTGTCCGCTCCACAGCGGACACACAAGATTGAGATTGTGAATTTTTTTTGTAGCACTGTGCAAACTTTATATACTATGGCTGAGGATTGGGGAGTTGTGATCATTGCTATTGGGCAAATGACTTCAACATATTTAATCTGGGCATTTTACGTAATGTCTATATACGAGGTAGCCAAATCTGGGCAGGTACAGGTAGCCATATTGGCCCACAGGTCACTCAGATTTGGCCTGAAGCTATGCGCAAAATGCTGATTGGATATTTTGCTGATGGTCGTAACAGCAATATTCAGGTGCTCGCCGTGTGCATGCCATACAATGTTATCGGGACTGGATGGAAGGCAATACCTCGAGTGAGCTACTAACGTGAACGGGTTCAGTTTAAAAAGCCCGGCGCCTGTTGCACAGGGTTCCTGAAGAGTGCGGACAAGAAGTGATGGATCTCATCAACACGTGTCTATCTTGGGATGCGGCTTCGCGGCCTTCTGCTCTGGACCTCATGCGCTTCATGGCGGAGCATTTGAAAAGCCCGCTGAGCCGTAAGCACTCCGCTTCCTCGGACGAAGGTGATGATAGCATTCTAGAGGGGCACTGTATGTTAGAGGAGTCCTCCTCTAAAACTAGTTGAGCAGCAATTCTTGCTCTTTCCATAAGTCGCCCTCACTGCACAGCATGTGAGCTCTTTCGAACAGGTCATAATGCTGGGACTGGCAGGAAGTGGAGACTGTCATTGCCATGTACTTCGTACATGTGAGTAGGGATCTCCTAAGGTTCCCTCGAGTGTACGGTTGTAGTTAACTAGGAAAATAACATTAGACCCTTACTTAAAAATGGTCGTCCTGAGCCCGATCAAAGCCGGTATTTTCACTTCCGGCGCTTCACTTGCGGCTTTTCACAATTGGCGTTAAGCGGTCGAGGCATAAGTGTTGCCGTATGGGGAAAGGATATTTATGTGGTCGAGGTAGGTCATTGCTTTACAAGGTAGCAAGAAGTCAGGTAGTCCCCACAAGTGGATTGGGTCAAGCAAGGCGTGATTCGCGATGGTTTGTCTCAGCGGATTCTAAACATGAGTACACGCGAGTGAAGAACATACTGTCCGTACAGGTGTCATGAACTAAAGTTACAATTGATCTTGTTTTTGCAAACAAGAAGTAGATCGTACAGCACTTGTACTGCACCTATTTGCAAGTACAACTATGGTACCGGTAATGTCTGCTTTGTAGTACACTGAGTCCTGACTTGTGATATGTCACCTCACTTAAGACAAATAAGCCAAGGGGGAAGCCCCTTAAAGGAAAATAAGGAACAAATAAGGTACAGGTCTGTCTGCAAGCCAAGGGGGAAGCCCCAGAGTGCTGCAGCAACCTGAAAAGCATGGGGGAAGCCCCAAAAACATGACCTGTGGGTAATGCAAACCTGTAGCTGTCTGCCATCCCAAGATCCAGCTGCATAAAACAAAATTGGAGTCCAGGTACCTGAACGGAGAGAGTACTACTACTGCCCCCACATGTCAGTGTTCCAGTTCCACCAAATGTCCCAACTCCACCTGGTCAAATATTTCGTATTGCATGATGGCTGCCTGGTGATTGTTTTCTGGGAAATACTCAGGGGCAAAATGAAATTTGTAATCCCTGGAAGTATGCACTCTTTCCCCCCCCCCCCCCAATCACGAAGCGGTTCGTGGTATTTGACGAGGTGTGAGGTATGTCGTTTGAAATACTTCCTTTCCTTGAAACGTGTGTGTCCAGTTTCAAGGACTGCTATGGTTTTTGTGTCAGTCAAGCTAACGATTTTAAAGGGACCCTTGAGTCCGGTTTGCAGTGGACCAGCAATGTTTGTAACTTCCAAAACCAAGTCCCCAACCTCCAAATCAGTGCACTTTGTTTTTCTACGCAGCTTGTGAGCTTGACCAACAATATTTTTGTGCATCGCGTTGTCCAATGCACGTGCCACTAGGTCATATTGCTCCCTGAGTTTGTCTTGCAACTTGCACACGTGATGTTCAGGAGAGAGGGCCTCTGCAACATTTACAAGCACATCTCTCACAGCCAAAGGCAATTTAGCAATATACCCATACAACATTTCAGCTGGATAGAGGTTACATATCGAGGTGTGTTTGCGTGACATGTATGCTTGATGCACAGTGGGCAAAGACGAAGTCCAGTCAGTGGGGAAGTCATTATAATGCTTGGTCAACATTCCCTTCACAGTTTTAAGTAAGCGTTCAACCACACCGTTGGCATATGGGTGGTTGGGCGAGATCTGAATGTGATAAATTCCAAGTCTCGAAAGCATGTGAACAAAATCAGCTGAAAACTCGTTACCATTGTCAGATGTAACAACAGCAGGCACACCATATCTACAGATCCAGGCATTGTAAAAGGACTTAGACACTGACAAGGGGGTTTTGTCTTCAACAGTGACAAATTCCGCAACTTTGGTGAAATAATCAATCATCAACGCTTTTGCTTGTCATGGCTGCCATCCTTATCCTTCGCAAGCATGCGAGGGATCGGACCAAATAAGTCAATGTGAACATGATCCATTGGTCCGAACAAGGCAGGTTTCTGTAGCCGTGGTGGATCAGGCAGTGAAGCTCTGAGCTTCTGACATGGTTCACAAGTATGAACAAACAACTCAACATCAGCCTTTATGCCAGGCCAATGAAAGTGCTGGTGTAAAACAACAAGGGTTTGAGAGACACCGGGATGAGCAAGGACATCATGAATCATGGCAATAATGTCCCATCTGTACATAAAAGGAGGGCAGACCAGCCAACGTGAGGGCTTACCACGAATTTTCTTGTATACCATCAGCCAGTCACTGATGGACGGGTGCTGCGCAAAGAAGGACCCTCTCCTGTATTCTGCTGCAAGTTGGGGAGGAAGACTGACCAAAAGGTCTAAATTCTGCTCACTTGGAATATAATCCAAAAATCCCTGGTCTCTGTAAGGATCAAATCTGTGGCATACTAAAGGTGTCTCTGCATTTTTGAGCTCGGCAATCTTCAGTTCACCCCCCTTGCCCAAGTACGGGTCACAGGCTAGACAAAACCAGCAGCCTCCTGGAACTACAGATCGAGGCGGAAACAAGCATCTCAAGTGAAAGCAACAATTACAGCCATCGCACAGGACAGTGTTGTCGTCCCCCTGTGGGAACCCGCAAATAACACAAGGCACGGAATCCAAATCCTTTTGCTTGGCAGGATTGGTTTCCCACACAGGTGCAGTGGCATAAACGTGAACAGCTTCAGAATGAACACAACGAGACAAACAATCAGCAACAAGATTTTCCTCCCCCTTCTTGTATTTAATTTCAATGTCGAAGTCTTGCAGGCGTAACGCCCATCGCTCCAACTTAGAGTTTGTGTGCCTTTTGGAATTCAAATACACAAGGGGTGAGTGATCAGTGTATGCAATGAAACGTCTGCCATGCAGAAAAGGACGAAACTTCTCACAAGCCCATACTAAGGCAAGACATTCACCTTCAGTGGGGGAGTAATTCCGCTCTGCATCCTTTAACAACTTAGAAGCAAAAGCGACAGGATGATCAAAGTGCGTGTCAGGATCAGGTTTTACTTAACACAGCACCAATGGCAGTTTTAGACCAGTCCGTCGTTAAAACAAAAGGTAGCTTGAAATTTGGGGCACGCAGTACAGGTTCAGAAGTAAGGCGATGTTTGACGTCATCAAAAGCAAGTTGGCACTCAGGGCTCCAGGCAAAGAAAGATGTCTTTTTCAGCAAGCGGGACAAGGGTTCAGTGATTCTGGCAAAGTTTTCAACATATGTACGATAATAACCGGCAGCTCCTAAGAAAGAAGAAAGAATTACATCAACCCAGCCCAAAGGGCCTGATGAGATGGTAACGAATAAACCTAAGACTGACCTAGTGCCGGATACGTCTCTCGGCTCTGGCAGATTTAGGATAGCTGCAACATTGTCAAGATCTGGACGTAAGCAACCATCCCCAACCACGTGTCCCAATGTCTTCAGACACTTAGCACCAAAAATGCACTTGGGCCTCTTGAGTTTGATTTGTGTAGTGCAAGCTTCTCAAACGTGTCTCTAATATGTTTTACGTGCTGTTCCCAAGTCCCGGAAAAGACATGTACATCATCTAAACAAGCATGGGAAAACAAGGAGGAGCCTAACACATTATCCATCAGCCTTTGGAATGTACTGGATGCATTTTCAAGTCCAAATGGCATTCTCGACCATTCAAACTTTCCTTCATGGGTCATAAATGCAGTGTACTTAGAATGTTCAGGGTGCATAGACACTTGCCAAAAAGCAGATGCGATTCCATGGCAGAAAAGTATTTAGCAGGGGCCATTTTACGCAACATACCTTCAATAAGAGGCAAAGGATAAGGGTCAGACACAGTACATGCATTCAAGGGCCTGAAGTCAATACAAAGTCTGAGCTTGCCATCTTGTTTCTTCACAATAACAGGCGCGGACACCCAAGGCGACATCGAAGGACGAATAATGCCTAACTCCAACAACATCTTCACTTCACCAGACAGGAACTCCTTTTCCTTTTCTGAGTAAGTGGACATATTGCGAAATTTAGAAGGTGGATATGATTCAGGTCTAAGGTTAATTTGATGGCAGATGTTGGGGTCAGAGATGCATCCCAAATCATCCTTGCCGGAACTAAACAAGTCAGAGAACTCTTCTAACAACAATTCAATATCCCTCCTCTTGCTGTCATCAAGCTCAGACAGCTGAGGCATAACTTTCACTTCACAGAGAAGGGGACAAGAACCAAGCAAGGTGTCGTCCGGCTCAATCTCATGCATGGCTGCAAGCGTTGAGGAAAGGGGCTTGAACGGGATCACCCTCAAAGACGGTTGAATTTCTCAGCTGCAGGGAGAACGGCAGGATGGCACTATCTACTTTGCAAGATCTCATCAAATCTGAAATTTCATCAAAATCTATGAGCCCGTCCGGGACGCGATGCACATAAGTACGGTCACTGAAGATACATTCAAAAAACGTTTCCGTGGTCGAAATAATATGATGAAGTATGTAAAGGAAGTCCTGCAGAGCCCCAACACGCTACGGCGCGACCACTAGGGTCATCTTTTTAGTCTTGAAAGAGAGATCAAGTAACTGGTACGTCATGTTCGGGTCATGTGTGTCAGGACGCATCAGCTGATTACTTGGAAGACCTATGGCATACTTGGAACGCATAGGCTTCAACTGCACATCGTACTGCAACATGAATGCCCATCCTAAAAGGTAGTCAATGGCAATGTTGTCAATGACCAGGAATGTGGCGACGTAATACGCCTTGTCCATACAGAAGATGACGTCATCTAATGCACGTACACAAAGAATCTGATCGTCCATCAGCCATGTTTACCCTGAATGGTTTGATTTTCTTGATGGTGTGTGTGAAGAACTGGTGATCAGCTGCAAACGCCTTCGCACTCATAAGATTCACATTACAGCCAGTATCAAAATGGCCTGTCTTAAGTGCCATAGGTGAGAAGTGGGAGGGCACCCTAGCACCATTTTCGGCTAGCTTAAGGAAGGCAAACTTAAATGCAGGCATGCTAGCTGTGGGAATAAAGATTGTGGGTACCTGGTTTGTGGCTACCTGTGCAAAGTCCTCCTGCATTGGTTGCGGTACCGATTCTGTAATCTGCATGGCTGGAGTTAACAGTGAAATTATAGGTATCTCTTCAAAATTGATGCTCCTCGATGGGATGTACAAAGACGGTTCTCTGTACAGTGGTGTCTCAAAAGTAGTGTGGGGAGTGGCTGTCCCTGCATCCTGCATAAACATCTCCCCCCCTTGCAGGGGAAGGTCTCTGCCGTTGAGGGAACAACTGAAGGCAATCTGCTCCTGCTCAGCCATCTGGTTTAGTGCGAACCCCATCTCAACTATGACTCTAGAGAAGATCTTTCAGCATCAACAGGGCTGGGCTGGAACAAGGCTTCACAAGCATCTGCAAACTTAGGGTATGCAGGGTTTTTTGTGATCCTGACTAGACCAGACAAGGTAGTTGTAATAACAGCCGAAGCAATGCGATTCTCTGGCTGATGGAAATATTGCGGCGGATGCTGCGCGGGGCGCGGTTCTGCGCGGTCCGCGGGCCTAAGGTTTTCCGCCCTATATCGCCTCCTACCATTTAAGGCAAAAACATTTGCAGGTGGGTTTTCATGCGATGTTCCTGACATGGGACCTAATCCCTGCATCATTCCGCACATTACATTGCGCAAATCATCAAAATCATGCACGACTGTACTTGGTTGCGAAACAGGTGGTTCTGCAGACATGGACGAAGGGCCAGCATAGCTGTCTGGTCGAAACCCTGTAATCTCTCTTGCTTGCTGCAGCAAATCAGAAGCATGATTATGTCTGAGCGCAAGTGCTCGGAGTGCAATGTCTTTCTTGGTCTCAATTGGGGTCATCTGTGCCCTAACATGCTGTGCGGGTGGAGGATTACTAGCCTTCTGCCGTAGCAGATCATTAATGTCCACTGACCAGTTCACAAAGCGTGGATTCAAATCATGCGAGTCCTGCACAAGTGCTAAAATATCCAGGTGTTTATTAGTCAGCTGTACCTGTGGGCTCACAGTAGTTACGACACTACGATTATGTTGTAATGTCCTCGTAGTAATTATCCTATGGGTAGGTAAATCACTCGCATCGACAGCAGTATACTCATCAGTGTTGGGAGTCCTCTGCCAGATGGGCTCCAAGGTGTTCATGTATTCTGCATTTAAACGAGCCATATGTGTTTCGTTCAATGTGTTTGGAGGGTGTTGTAAGGCAGGCACAAAATCAATGAAGGGTTTGACCATTCCATTATCATAATACACTTGTACTGGCTCTGTGTTAGTGCCACTAGGCCAACCTGTATGCTGGGCAGGCTTGGGCAAGTGAGCAGGCCAGTACGGCGGTTTTTCAAAACGGTGAAGTGTTGGGTCAAACAAAGCAGCCTTCATTGGCCAACATAAGTCTTTCTGCCTTTCAGCAACACGTGTAGAGTCAGGCAATGGCAGCTTCCAGCACTCATCAGTGTACAGCGGCACATTCCGAAATGCAGTGGGATGAGGAGGTGGTTCAACCCTTGGGAGAAAAGTAACCTCCTCCATTTCCATGGGCACTGGCAGTTGCAAAAACTGTGGCTTACCTGGATTTTTCTGGCTGTTTTCATAAGCCGCGCATTCTGCCGGAGTCATAGGCCGCTTACCTTTATCAACACCTTTGCTCGCAGCAGCCGTGTCAATGAACTCATAAGCACCAGCCAAAAGTTCCATGCCTTCCTTAATCATGGCCTGCACCTGCTTGGTATGCTTGGGCTTTCTGCCCCTGGTTGTCAAAGGTGGCAACCCTGCAGGTGTCTTAACGGCTGGACCTGTCTTCTTTGTTGCCCTAGGTTTGCGGATGACTTTCCGCACTGGCGGACTCTTAGGTGCAGACTTGTCAGTACGTAAACTAATCATGCAGGCAGGATCCAACTTGGGAAACTGCTCTCCCACAGGCGTGGGAGGACAAGGCGAGATATCACTGACAGTGACCTGAGGCTGCTGGGGAGTCAAGGCAGTCACAGTCCTCTTCCTCTTTTTAACTGCAACTTGACATAAACAACAGGCTTACGGTTCTCAATTTTCACAGGTACAAAATCAGGATCCCTTGCACTTACCTTGCCTTCTTTCTCAGTCTCTGTGTCCTCATCTGGAGTCAGGTCACAGATATTGACATCAAGGTCTGAATCTTCTTCAGACATGTTAAGCTGCAACATAAATGAAAAGGGCGATTTCTCTTCAAACGGTTGGTTGTAGTTGGCATAGCCCCTTCCGTTCCCTCGACCTCTGCCTCTGTAATTGCTTGACCTGTTATCTTGGAAGTTTTTCTTGTCATTCGGGTCTCCTTGCGAGTTGTGAACCTTGGCTCCCTGTGCTGTGTTAGTTCTTTTCTGGCGCAACAGGTTGGCAGCAAACTCGGCGTCAGAGTCAAGGGCCCAGGTAAGCAAATTGGCAAAGGTAATGGGTTTCGGATTGTCTTGGGCTTGCATAGCAACATGCATTGTTTCAAGCTTCAAACGCATAAAGGGCCTATTGTTGAGTTCTGAACATTATTATTGAATGCCTTGTGCTTTAAGTGATCTTCACGTGTGCACTATTAGGATATGGGTCCATTGATAAAATAAGGTACCTTAAGACACAGTAGATTGTGGACGATTTCGAACATAAGGTACAGTCTGATCTAGATTACACGTTTGTCGAGTGAACTCTTAAGGCTGCCCCACCGGTGTGAATGCCAACTGGTTGTGAAAGATGCTGGGCATTGCCAGATGCTAGTCTTGTCCAACAGTTGTGCTTTATACTCAGCAGACAGGAGTATGGACTGCAGCTGGAGTAACATCGTATGCTGACGACCTGTCTGCCTCGTACAGGGAAAGCCGATTGCCCATAACCTTTTACAGGTTATGGGCCCACGCCCTTCCAGCTGAGCCAAGGAAAAGCAGGAGTGAAGGTCGTCTACGGATGGGTCAGACGTAAGCGTCAACAAAGGAGCTCGAGCATGGCGCAGCGGCGCAAGGGAACTCGAGTGTACCAGGACCATTATCTTACTCACAGTTTACCTTTCTGGGAAATTCATAATTGAAGTTTTAGCTGTGCTTTATCATTCATCGACGTTGTCTAGAAGCACTGAGTGAGTCGGGCCGGACTCCGGCGCAAACTTCTGAGGGGAACATATCTGCTACTACTGTGCAAGACTGGCTGGTAAATTTCCATGACATGGAGGGAATTGTAGGGTATTGCTGCATTCCAGAAGTTTATGAGTAAGTTTGGCTGGTGAAGTGACAATAGTATGACAAAAAGGGGCAAAGAAAAGGAAAGTAGCAGTGAAACAGCAATGTCTCAACCTGGAGAAGTCAGTGGGGCCACTCCAGGGCAGTCTATGACCGGGACACAATCAGCCACTGCAGAACCAAAGGTGGAGATTGACAAGGCAGCCTACATCCCCAATACCTCTAATCCAAAGATGACCGTCATGCTTGATGATGGAGGGCGCAATTTTGAATTTTGGTATGAAGCTTTGGAGGCGTGCGCAAACACCAAGGGGGTCAGAGCAGCTTTGGAGAGGCCAATGCCAGGGTCGGTGGAGAACTCAGCCATCAAGCAGTGGCTGATCCAGTCAGTTCCAGTCATCTGGCATTCTCAGATCTCATGCCACAAAGCAGCGTTCGACTTCATCACGTGGGTGAAGAACAGTCACACTGGAGGGAGCAACCAAGACATCAACCTTGAGTGGTACAAGGAAATGGAGCAGGGCATTAAGACAGGGGAGACACTCAAGGTCTACCTCTACAGAATGATGGATCTGGCTACAAGTCTCAGAAACAACGCGTTCATCCTCTTGGACCACAATGTTGGGGAGCTGATGGTGAAGGGCCTCCCTCCTGTGCTGAGGCTCGAGTCCCTGGAGGTTATGGCAACCGACAAGCCGCCATTGGAGCTGATTCAAAGAATCCTGCGCGCCGCAGCCAGCCGTGGGTACAAGGACCCACCTGCAGAGGGAACACCTCAGGCCATGGCAGCTGCAGCAGTGGCTGGTCCCTCTGGGGGGGTAGCTAGAGCGTCATCAAGCGCTGGAGCTGCACCAGGAGTGGGAGCAGTACCGGGAGTTGGAGCAGCACTACCAGCAAACGAACAGCCTCCCGCTGGCCCCTCTGCAACTACTTTTGGTGCAGGGGGCGTGGACCTGGCAGGGCAAGAAGGCCCAGAGAGGAGCTTACATGCCACTTCTGCAAGGCAAAGGGCCACTTCATGACTGACTGCGGACCGCTCAGGCAGCTGCAGGCTCTGCATCAAAACATGCAAGCGGCAAGCGTTGGGCCTGCAGCTTACTGGGGCCAGGGAGGCCCACAGTCGTCTCCTCAAGCCTGGTGGGACCATGGATCTGGCCGGGGTGGCTCGCCTTCATCCGCTTCCAGCCCTGGACCACCTTCAGCATATAACTATCCAACAAGTCAACACACGTTTCCGGGGTGGCATTTACCACCTCCACCCCTCCTTCTGGTGAGGCGATGTTTATCTCTCTCAATGTGCTTGCCCCAACTTCGCATGGAGCTAGCAGCACATCTTGGTTAATAGATAGTGGTGCCTCTGTGCATATAGTCAATGATCTCTCATTGCTCCATAATCCGGTTATGCATGGACAGCCTCTTCCTCTGCACTTGGCAACCTCAGACGCCAAGGGAGGAATCATTGCATATGGGTCTGTATGCCTTGTGAATGCAAGGCACGAAGTATTCTGGCTGCACAATGTGCAGTGTGTTCCTTCTGCGCATACCAACCTCATTTCAGTCACTGGTGCAATTCAGGATGGAGCATCTTTCCTGACTGACACTGCAGGTGGTTACACAGCCATGAAGGGACCTGAAGGGTGGTGTGGAGATATCACCCGCGCACGAGGTCTGTTTTTTTTGGAGTTTGTTAGTCCTGTCAGAGGGCAGCAAGTTGGCTGCAGACATATTGATTACATGGCTGAGGCGTCTCATATTAGGAAAGGACACGTGTGTAGCGAGAGATCTCTGTGGCATGCTAGGTTAGGTCATCCTGGTGCCAGCAGCATGCAGAGGTTCTCCAAGGAAGATCTGGTTACAGGAATCAATATCTCCCTTGCTCCCTGCTCTGAGTGCCCCAAGCACTGTGAATCGTGTATACAAGGGAAACACTCCAGACCTCCTTTCCCTGTATCTTCCAGGCCTGCACATAACCCACTTGATAGAGTCCATGTGGATACTGTGGGTCCCATATCACCCCCTGCCATCACAGGTGAACGATATTGGGTCACTGTAGTGGATGAAAGTTCACACCAAGTTGCCTCCCTGCCTGTGAAGTCAAAGGATTGCATCCCAAAGGCTGTGATAGACCTGCTCCGTTTTTTGGCAGACCCAACGAGGCACGGTTGTGAAGTGTGTGAGGACTGACAGGGGTTCAGAGTTCCTGAACCAGCAATTCAAAGAGTTTTGTGCTCAGCAGGGCACTAAGATGGAGTCCTCAGCGCCCTACACGCCTCAGCAGAATGGGGTGGCGGAGAGGATGAATAGGACCCTGAAGGAGCGAACAAGGACTCTGTTGGTCCATGCTGCAGCAGACGCTTCCCTGTGGAAGGAGGCGCTTGAGACAGCTACCCTCCTCTACAATGTGGGTCCTACTTCAGGCAGGTCCCTGACCCCCATGGAATTATTCTTTGGTGTCAAACCTGATGTGTCTGTGCTGCGCACGTTTGGCTGTGTAGCCCATGTGCACATTCCCAGTGGCCAAAGGTCTGTTTTTGGGCCCAAGACCATCCCTGGGATGTTTACTGGTTATTGTCCCCAGTCTAAAGCGTATCGTGTGTACGTGGGGAATGGAGTGTGGAAGGAGAGTAGGGACGTCAGCTTTATCGAGCACTTGAGGGGGGCTGAGAGAGTGGGTCTATCAAAGGTCCAGCCTGGGTCTGTCTATGATTCTAGGATATCACCCCCCCTTGGCAGTGAGAATCTGGCAACGCCTCAAGCAATTCCCGCTGCTGCTCCACCCACGTTCTGGGATGAGGAGGATGACCATGGAGTGGAGACGCTTTCCACTGGGGCTCCTGGGACCTCTGGACTTTGTGCTGGGGATCAGTCTGGAGACGGGACCATAGCAGCACATGACCAAGGAACCCCCACCAGCCTGGATTCTACTGTTGGGACCCCAGAACCATCTCAGCACTCGTGGTCGGTGCTTGAGCATATGCAGAATCTTGCCAGGGGGGGTGTAGAAACTCAATCCCAGGTAGAAAAAATGCAGAAGGTACAAGAGGGGTTGCGAATGCAGGGGAAGTCACAAATTCCCCTTCCTCCAGGGACCACCCTTACAAGGGAGCAGCGTTATGTACAGCGCGTGGCTAGGAGAGAGCATTCTGACATCCCATTGCATGCCCCTGACCCAGGTCAGGCAATTGTGAGTGAGCCAAACATGGTTGGTCTCCCTGATATGCAGGGGCAGGTTGAGACAGTCGAGGCTATGTTCGGTGCAGATGTAAGAGATGAGAGTAGTGGGTTAGACATGCCAGCAGCAGGGGAAGCTGGTGCCCAATCCCAGTCACTGGCTAGTCATGCTTATGGTGTGCAGGCTGACATTGTAGGCGCAGCTCAGGCAAGTCTGGGTGGTGTGCCCAAGTGTGAGTCCAGGAGAGAGAGAGAGCTGCTGCTCCCCTCTGCATTGCGGAAGGTGCGAGAATGTAAGGGTGCTGCACATGAGTCCAGTAGTCAAGGAGAGAGAGAGAGACTTGAGAAGGAATCAGATAATCCCGGCAGTACTGCCCAGTCCCAGCATAAGGTACATAATGTACCTTATTCTGGCAACCAGGGAGAGAGAGAGAGAGAAGGGAACAGCACCAGTAAGGCTGACAGCCCTGCTGCACCACAGCATAAGGTACAGAGTGTACCTTCTGTCAGGTTGGGAAAAGTTCACGTACCCTCAAACTTGAGGGAAGCCCAGCGCTCACCTCAGTGGGAGTTTTGGCAGCAGGCAATGCAAGAGGAGATGGAGTCTTTAGACACCCATGAGGTTATGCAGTATGTGGAAAGACCCCATGGGCAGAAAGTTATCCCTGTTCATTGGATTTTTTCTACAAAAAACGATGCACATGGGAATGTCACTCGGTTTAAAGCAAGATTGGTTGCCCAGGGTTGCAGACAGATTCCTGGTATAGATGTTGGTGAGGTTTTTGCACCTACCAGCAGCTATGGTGCTAGGAGAGCTGTGCTGGCAGTGGCTGCCACACAAAATCTTGAGATCCACCAAGTGGATATCAAGACAGCTTTTCTCAATGGGGAGTTGGAGGAAGAGGTCTATGTGACCCAACCACCAGGATTTGAGAATGGCAACACGAGAGTTGTGTGCAAGCTCAGGAAGGCACTCTACGGTCTTAAACAAGCCCCACGGGCTTGGCACAAGACCGTGAGCGACAAGTTGAGCGTGATGGGGTATAGTGTGTGCAAGAGCGACGCTGGGGTATACATCAGGAGGGCCCCTGATGGTAATCTGTCGTTTATTCTTGTTTATGTCGATGATCTTCTCATAGTTGCCAGAGTGGTTGCAGAGATTGAGTGGGGGAAAGAGTTATTGAAGAAGGACTTCACCATCCATGATTTGGGAGAGGTGAATGATTTCCTGGGGTGTCAGGTCCTACGCAATAGAGTTCAGGGCACTATTTCCATGAGTTGCACTCCCAAGATTGATGCTCTTGTGGAGAAGTTTGGCGTTGCTGATGATGGGCGTGTGGTTGATACCCCCATGTCCAAGGACTTCGTGGCTAGCAGCAGACCCGAGTCCTCAGATGGTATGTCACATGGGGCTGGTACCCCTCTGCCACCTGGTCATCGATACTTCGAGTTAATTGGATCGTTGCTGTACATAGCCAATACGACCCGGCCTGACATTTCTCAGGCTGTTGGAGTGTTGTCAAGGTATAGAATGACACCCACTACCTCACACTGGAATGAGGCCATTCGAGTGCTGAAGTACTTGAGAGATACCAGAGAGTTAGCTCTTACTCTGGGTGGAAAGGGCCCTGAGCTAGAAGGCTATGTTGATGCCGACTATGCTGGGGACCTGGACCACAGGTATTCCACCACTGGCTATGTTCTATCAGTCTATGGTAGTGCCGTGGTTTGGGGAAGCAAGAAGCAGAGCTCAGTTGCTACCTCAACTGTGCAAGCTGAGTTTATGGCAGCTGGCCATATTGTGAAGGAAGCCAACTGGCTAAGGGGCTTCTTGGAAGAGATAGGGGCTGCACCTTGGAGGGTCAAAATTTTCTGTGACAACCAAGGATGCATTTCTAATTTACGGAACCCCCTGTATTCCAAATTCACAAAGCACGTTGCAGTAAGCTTCCACTACGCTAGGGAAGCTATGGCACTTGGGCAGGTAGATATCCTCTATGTGGAATCTGCTCGCAATGTGGCTGACATTATGACCAAGCCACTTGCCAAGCCCGTGTTTGTTGGTCATCGTGATTCACTAGGTTTGAGAAGATACACATAAAGCATGCAGGCAAGGGGAAGTGTTGAGTTCTGAACATTATTATTGAATGCCTTGTGCTTTAAGTGATCTTCACGTGTGCACTATTAGGATATGGGTCCATTGATAAAATAAGGTACCTTAAGACACAGTAGATTGTGGACGATTTCGAACATAAGGTACAGTCTGATCTAGATTACACGTTTGTCGAGTGAACTCTTAAGGCTGCCCCACCGGTGTGAATGCCAACTGGTTGTGAAAGATGCTGGGCATTGCCAGATGCTAGTCTTGTCCAACAGTTGTGCTTTATACTCAGCAGACAGGCGTATGGACTGCAGCTGGAGTAACATCGTATGCTGACGACCTGTCTGCCTCGTACAGGTGCGGTGCGGCAGTGTGTGTTGTGTCATTGTTGCTATTGTGAGAGTGAACAAGCTTAGTGTACCCTGTAGTCACTTAAACAGACAAGGGATAGTGACTGTAGGGAGTATAGGCATGTACTTGAACGTAGCCGCATAGAGCCTTATCTAGTAAGTGCTTGATCGATGCTTGAGTGCATTACAATGATGTAACGGAACTGGTTGTGAAAGATGCTGGGCATTGCCAGATGCTAGTCTTGTCCAACAGTTGTGCTTTATACTCAGCAGACAGGCGTATGGACTGCAGCTGGAGTAACATCGTATGCTGACGACCTGTCTGCCTCGTACAGGGAAAGCCGATTGCCCATAACCTTTTACACCTATGGTGCTTATCTGTCATTGAAGAGATGATCATTTCAAATATCTCCTCCTTGTCTGGCAGCCCGATCCAATGCTTGTAGCCCAAATCTTTAATTTCGTTCATGAACTCTGCAGCTGGCTGATTCTCCCGCTGTATTTTCGAACGAAAGGCTGCCAAATATCCGTGTTGATCCGGCTTGAACAATCTTGTTAGTATTGCAAACAGTTCACTGACATCAGTTAGTATCTTACCAGCAACATGCGAATCAATGTTCAGAGCCACCTCATTGTTGGCACACGCGGCTTTCTTCACATAATCCAGGATTTCTGAAGGGGTCAAACCTGTACCATCCTGTCTGACTATGAGCCTTACCGTCTCAATCCAGTGCACAATTGACGTACCTCTGACGAGCACTGGAAGACGCTCGTTTAGCATTTTACGCCGAGTTGCTCTCTCCTGAGGTGTAGGCCCACTGACGGCTGGTACTGGTCTTTCCTGGCTGACTGCTGCAGTTACCGCTGACCTGATCTGGGCTGACATTTCTGAATCTTTGATATTCAATGCCTTGTTGAATGCTCAAACTAACCCCTGAATAATGTGGACTGCCTCATTACCAACATCAGCACCTTCTCTCAGTGAATCTGCAAATTTTTGGACTTCATAAGGCCCACAACCCCTTTCTATGCTTTTAATCATGGCTGGCACTAACGCTGCCAGTTCGGGTTCATCTTTAATGATCTGCAGAGACTGTGCTACAGGCACAGCTCGAGGTGTATCTAGGATGTGAATAGGATTACGCCTAGTGCCTCTTACAGGTGTTACTATCTCTTCTTCTACAGGTACCTCCATGCCAAAGTCTGTCATGTTTCAAATACTGACACAAATCTCAAGCAACACGTCTTACACTATCCCTGCACAGTTCCTACCACTCTTGCAAGTGTGATCAGAGGCTGTGCATTCTCGGTTGTCCAAAATGTGCTCCTCCAAAAGACAATTCTCATGTGTATGGGATGTGTGTTCTCTCAAATGACCATTAAAAATTTTGAATATGTTCCGGTTTATACCACATCGCTTGCTACTTCGACGATCACCAGCTACCTACGCTTACCGTATACGGCCGTTCTTCTACGTCCTGACTGCTCGCAATCCAGTTATCTGTCTTCATGGTTTCAGCACAAAGTTTTGAGCCTTTCAAGCTCAAACACAAATGTCAGTGTGCAACGCCGACTCTGGAGAGAGGTTCAAGCGCGGGCGGCTATGCCCAAAACACGATACACAGGCAGATGTGCCGATTGAATCAGTGATTTTAACTCCTATATCAAAGCTCTAACCTCGCATCTCCAGGTCTAGCATGCCACTTGCAAATACAAATCAAATGCGTGCCGGGTCTTTCACCGCACGCTGCCTACTCACACTAGAAGACAGACTGGACTCAAATATGACGCAGAGCAGCTTCGAACGCCACAAACCACAGGCCTTCTACTCATAAGCGTTGCAGGCAAGCCAGTACCTCAATCAAAGCACCTATCAAGCGCAGGTGACGGACCTTGGAAACTCCGAGAGGAGTTCCGCCAGGTGTAATTCAAAATGAAAACTCACAGGACACACTTAATTGCTCGAGGGTAAAAGGACACAGCATCAACCATCAACTTACTTGAGCCGAGGAATAGCGTCGGGATGTTGCGCGCCACCTACCGACCTTGCGATGGTGCCCGAAACTACGACGATCTTAGCAGAGGAAGTAGAAACTTTGAGATATGAGCCTTTGATTTGGGATTATATGTAATTACAATGATTTTGGGGCGTAGGATTCCCTGTATACACCTGCCGTAAATATGTGATGCTCCCCTTGGTGGGCGTCCCTTACCAGGATCTCTGTCACCACTAGGTGCACACAACAATGTGAGGTCTAATAACTCTCACTTCCTAAAACCTCTTGTATACGTAAAAGCTGGTGTGCGCCACCGACTGTCGGTGGTGGATAGACCGAAGTACCTCTCACACTACCTAGCCTCAAGCAAAGGACATTTAAAACGTAAGATTGTCCACACGGCCCCTATACACAGTAACCAAGACTGCTTTAGCGCATAGCATCACAATCGAATGTCCACGGTTTTTCGGAAACTTTCCATAAAGTGTATCCCAGGCTATCAATCTGAGGGATTCGCGGCAGACAGGCGAGCTTATCTGTGCCTGCGAGAGTGCTGCCCCACGTGATTGCCGTACCATGCAGTCACGTGGATCACCAATACATTATATGTCATAACTAAGGCTATGACACAGGTACGAACAACCATATCTACAGTGTCCTCAATTGCCTGTCAGGTTCGGCGACTAGGCCGATATCAGTTGTCCGGTGTAGGGCTACGGGTCGGGTTTCTCTCCCCGGAAAGGCCACGCGGGCCGTCCGGGCCAGCGGCCCCTCACAACATTCAATCTACTGTCTTATGTTATCACTCTTCTGCCGGTTCTGATCAAAAAGTCAGTCGAAACACTTTTTTACCATCCTTTGCCACTGCTGCGCATGCGTACGTGCGGGCGCGCATGTGCGTGGGCGTGTGTGTGCGAACAAGCGTGCGGCGTGCATGCATGTTGCTGCTGTGGTGGCTGCAGCAGCAGCTGCTGCTTCTGCTGATGATGATGATGATGTTCAATACATCCCATGTCTGTTTATTACCAATCCTCTTGTCTGATTCTATACATTGCTATTTGCCCTTACAACTAACCAGTAAGGACTTTTAAATCCCCAGCACTGATTATCCCAGAGGGTTCGGATCCATTACCGACCCAACCTGAGCACGTCATTGGAAAGTCTGGAGGCTCAGGCAGCTCCGAAACGATCTGTAACGTACAAGCTGCAGGAAGGACCCGACAAAATCGATATATCCTTCTGCAAGCACAGTTCCTATCGCATATTTGTTTGTATCCTTCTCATAGACTTCTTTTGCAGAACCTTGGAGATGCGTAAGCGATGAGCCCACTGGCCAAGGTTATATGGCAGGAAGTTATATTTACAAGTAAAACAAGAGTCAACCCACTTCCACTGCGTTGAGCGCTTGATCGTTACTCGTATATTCACCTTCATAGCAGCAGCAGCAGCAATGAAGTATGAATAGTATGATAAGAAAGAGGAACGCAGGCCCCAGAAAGAAGGAAAACAGGGGTGTCTGGGAAAAAGCTGTTGAGGTACTGTAGAAGCGAGCCCATATAGCAGAAACTATATAATTTAACAATCCAGGAACCTCCAAGAGACAAACAACCAAAATATTGCCAGAAAACTTCCCCCCGACGGGGGGGGGGGGGGGCGGCGGGGGGACTTGCTTCGGAATCTGGCCCAAAGCTCATGTCCAGGAGACTAGAATCGAACCCAGCACCGGTCGCACTCCCCAATGCAGTCTCCCAAGCAGTCCACACAATACCCCAGGACCCGAGGCTGCCTTTTCAGGACGCCTGCAATGGCTGGCCCCTTCAGCTTCCAGTCCTTCTCCAGCTTGTCAATATTCGCCTGCAGGCCGTCCGGTACACTGCGTTCCATCGTCAGATCCCCCATCATGAGTATCACGTTCCTGGGTCCTGGACTTTCGAGAGCATGACTGACCCCGAAAAGAGAGAGGTCCCTAACTGATTCTCACAACCCCACTTCCTTCAAATGGTGTTAGGGATCTTGCAGCGGGAATGGGGGTTTTAATCCTCTGCCCCTACAAGACTACTAACAATGCCAAGAAAGAAGGGTTTGGAGAACTAACCGTCAGCCCGACTCCTTGTTCCCCATCCACTATATGGAATTTGTGTTAGAAAAACACACACACACACACACACACACACACACACACACACACACACACACACACACACACACACACACACACACACACACACACACACACACACACACACACACACACACACACACACACACACACACACACACACACACACACACACACACACACACAGTGAGGGGGGAAGGGGTTTGGACTTTGTGGCTTCTACATCAACTGTAACCCCTCCTCCACATCCAAAGCCCCCTCGGGGCAACAGGAATCAAAAACTTCCTAGCAACATGACAACTTGTAGAACTACAAGTCCTTCTTGAACCAAACCCCACGTAAGGTGTCTGGATCCTTTGCTCGGCTTTCAACTCTCACAATCATTCGGTCATTCAAGCATTTGTAAAGAGACTTTCCTCTGCAATCGGGTAGTCTCTTGTCATTTGTAATGACTCTCTGCATTTGTCATGGGACACTCCTCATGCATTACTGAACACCGACCATCATTGAGACGCTCATCATTTATTGGCGATACTCGGCACCATTTGCAAATTTTTTGTCATTATCGTCATCAACACAGTCATCTTCAATTCGTCATCACTATTCTCAACATTTGGACATTGTCATTTGTTACTAGCCCTTACAAGAAGTGAAATTACATTTGGTGGACGATGCTGTCGTTGCATGCAACTGGGATAACTACTTTATCTCCATCACAAAAACACCCGTCTAAGACGGGTGTCAACGCCAAGCTAGTGTGTGTGTGTGTGTGTGTGTGTGTGTGTGTGTATGTGTGTTTGTGGTATGTTCTGTGTGTGTGTGTGTGTGTGTGTGTACGTGTGTGTGTGTGCATGCATGTCTGTGTGTGCGCGCGTGCGCGCGCGCGCGCGCGCGCGTGTGTGTGTGTGTGTGTGTGTGTGTGTGTGTGTGTGTGTGTGTGTGTGTGTGTGTGCATGTGTGTGTGCGCGCGCGCATGCCTGCATGTGTACATGCACTCTCAGATTTCAGGAAGGACAAAGACCCTGAAGAGCATATTAGGCGCTGATGTGAAGTGACGTGAAAGGAGTTGCAGGGATGCTCATGAGAGGTGAGGCCTCGGCCCCACAGGCCTCTGCTGGTGAGACGCTCCGGGGCCCCGCCTTAAAAGGGGTTGCCGGGGGGGGGGGGTGGGGGGGAGGGCCACAGGCAGGGCCGGAAAGCTGGCTGTGGTACCTGATGGCCAGAACTTCGGGAAACTTCCGGATGATGGTGAGAGCATCCCCTCCTGTCAGGCCTTGCTCTCCTAGAAAAGCAAGGACGGCCTTCACCTGCCCCCCCCTCCATCTTGCCCTGGGCCCCTGACTGGAGGAAGACGCACCCTGGCACGGGAGGCGACTCCATGTTCCACGACTGACAGCATCATAAGCCATGCCAATGCCATGGCTGGCGTCACACCACAGAGCACGACACGACGCAACAAGTGACACAGGACTTGATGATTCGTGGCATTACAAAATATGCTATTACATGATGTGATGTGGTGTGGTGTGGTGTGGTGTGACGTGGTGTGATGTAGTGTGGTGTGGTGTGGTGTGGTGTGGTGTGGTGTGGTGTGGTGTGGTGTGGTGTGATGTGATGTGATGTGATGTGATGTGATGGGGCATGGCATGACATGACAGGACTGGACTGGACTGGACAGGTCATTGCATGACATGATGCAACACGACATGTTAGGACATGACATGCATGGACAGAGCACGACACGAAACTTGGTTCCACGAAGATACAGAGTGCCTACAAGACACGGACGAGACATCCCGTGACGCAAAGTGACAGGCTGTAACACGGATTGGCAGCAACTTGGGAGCAGGCCCAAAACGAGTTCGGGGGAAGTGAAGAGAGGGACAATAAAGGTAAGGGCAGGAAATCCCAATAAGGAGTGGGAAAAAACACGTCCACAGACTTTTTAAGTAGGCAGCGTCCCCTAGGACACAAGATAGAGAAGCAGGGGGACCTTGCTGCCCCCCCTTGTTCAAACCTCTTAAGGGGGTGGGGGGTTGGGAGGGGTGGGGGGTTGGGAGGGGTGGGGGAGATGGGAGGGGGGGGAGGCATTCGCCAAGCCTTTGTTGCAAGCTGGTCTGACGCCTGAAAGCTACAAAAGCCATCATGCGAATCATGATTCCCACCCATTGCTGCCCTTGCCCATCCACAGCGGGTAATAATTTGCTATGGCATGGGGCCACCAGACTTTTGACCCACGTCAGCACTAGGGCCAGGTCTGATGGTACACTGCGGAGGGGGCTGATGGTACACTGCAAGGGGGGACTTACCACTGCAGCGGTGAGCCATGTCAACCCCTGATGCATGCAGCCCATCCCACTGCACAAACCCAACCTGTTGCCGCCCTGCCTCCCCTTCCCCCCCCCCCCCTTTCTTTGCATCTCAAACACTCCCGCCCTACCTCTCCCCATCTCCTGCCCTCCCCCCCCTCCCGGTCTCTCTCTTCCTCCCTCCGTCTCTTCCCCCTGCCCTTCCACCTCCCCTCCCTTCCCCCCCCTCTCTCTCCCTCCCTCACCTCCGCCCCGCCCCGCCCTGTCCCACTCGCCCACGCCCTGGGGCCCCGCGCACCTGCCCATCTGGGGGGGCCTCCTGGACCTTGTCCGTCCTCCAGTAGGAGGAGTGCAGCCACCCGAAGGCCCGCCGCAGCAACCCCTCAGCATCTTCAGAGCCGAAGCCCGCCGCCTCCAGCTCCTGGATGGCTGCCTTCCACCTGACTTCCTCCTCGGGTTGCAAAGCCCGCACCTCTACCTCTGCTCCTGCCCCCCCCCCCCAAAAAAAAGGGCCCATGTCAGTTTCCCCTAGCGTTCATCGGCACATGGTTGTCAAAGAGAGAGTAGGAGAGAGAGCGAGAGAGGGGGGGGGATAGAGGGAGGGGGGGAGAGGGAGGGAAGGGGGGGGGAAGAGGAGGGGGGAGGAGGGGGAGGAGGAGCACGACAAGCAATGAAGCTGTGATTTGATCTCATCCAAGAGAAATCCATTGGACAAGAGGAGCAAAAATAGAATTTATAATGTTGAGGTGTTAGTTACTTCTTTTTTCTTGGGGGGGAGGGGGGGGGAGTGCATGCAAAGAAGGCACAATAGGAGATGGGATGGAACAGGGGTGGGCGCGGGATAGAAGGGGAGGAGAGGGAAAAAAGAGACTGGCACAGAAAGAGAGCCTGGGACGGTTTCCGGATCGGCGTTACAAGTTGCCACGTGTGTGAACGGCAGGGTTGGGACGTCACAGAACAGGGCGGGACAGAAACAAGACAGGACAGGGCAGACAGTACAAGACAGGGCAGGGCAGAACAGGGCGGGACAGAAACAAGACAGGGCAGGGCAGAAACAAGACAGGGCAGGGCAGAAACAAGACAGGGCAGGACAGAAACAAGACAGGGCAGGGCAGAAATAAGACAGGGCAGGACAGAAACAAGACAGGGGAGGGCAGAAACAAGACAGGGCAGGGCAGACAGTACATCAGAGTACAGTAACAGAGGGCACGGCAGCATAAGGCACGTTCATTAGGGTGCAGCAACAGAGGGCAGAGTAGCTTAAAGCACTTTACCCTACCGTACCAAGACAGGGCACGGGCAGGATCAGGGCAACGAAGTACAGTATAGTACAGAACAAGACAGGACCGGACAGCGCAGTGCGGAATCGGACCGGTCGGAGGCGGACAGGGCAGTGGCCCCAGGGTATAACTGAATCAGAAGGGGATTGCACAGTACATGTTTCTATCTATTGTGTTGGATATAACGGGGATTTCTGAGAAGGCCGAAGCCTGTCATGCGTTCAACACATACTAATTGGGTCGAAATCTTGGGGTTATCGCTGTGGAGTTCAGTTAAAGACTCTCGAGTCCCCGAGTCTGCATTCTCCAGGAGAGTGAAGTACAGTACAGGAGAAGCCAAGACAGTGCAAGGGGCAAAACGGAATGGGACTGGAAGGCGCGGAGAGCTAGGGAATGGAAAGATTAAGGTGGAAAAGGACAGAGTAGGACAAAATAAGATTATGAGCAGGGACATCTAGAAACAAGGGGGCTGGTGGGAAGATTAAACACACACACACACACACACACACACACACACACACACACACACACACACACACACACACACACACACACACACACGCACGCACGCACGCACGCACGCACGCACGCACGCACGCACGCACGCACGCACGCACGCACGCACACGCACGGACGCACGCACGCACCCACGCACGCACGCAGGCAGGCACTCAGGCACACACACACACACACACACACACACACAGACACACACATACACACACACACACACACACACACACACACACACACACACACACACACACACACACACACACACACACACACACACACACACACCGGTTGATCTCATTGTGGGCGGCTGTACCTTCGGCTGGGGAAACTGGTGTAGCTCTGCAGGTGGAATTTGGTGGCCAGTGTCGCCGCGGTCTCAGGTTCCGTTGTCGGTTCTGCTGGTGGCATAATGGCCTTGGAACCACAGAATAGCTGCCGCTAAATGCAAGGTACATGTTTCCCCACACACCCACCCTGTCTCTCCCTGCAGAGTGCAAGCGTGTCAGTCCGGTTGCTTTGCCCGGCTAAGGACACAGCCAAAACATCACGAATCCTGTGAAATGTGGCAGGGTACTTGGGCATGAAAAACTTCTGGGGAAAGAGGTTATCTGTCGTCATTTGTCTTGCACCACAGCTTACGCACACACATAACGTATAGTTAGCTAGATCAGCAACATGAACTTCTCTGCGCAAGTGGAGAAAGGGCTGTCGAACGGAGCCCACTCCGCAAACATAGACGAAACGTGGACCGGGTACCCACCTCAAGGGTCTCAGAACTATCGAAATGTAATGACTGTTGTCCGCTCTGTTGAAATTGACAAGACTTACACCAGAACCACCCGCAGCAGTCTCAGACTTCGGGTTGCATGGTCCGACAGTTGACCGACAGACGACAGAGGCTAGCCGCAACCTAGCTTAGACAATAGAATGTATCGGATAGAAATTTAACCGTCTTCAAGTCAACATCATTGAGAAGAATTGAACTCTCAGATGGATGGCCCAGCTGGTGGTTTCAATGCATGCCACGCATGCCAGATCTGCTGCACGTACAGTACCTTCCAGTTCCGCATGCTCGGCGACGAGTTGAAACTACTTCTCCCAAACACACTGGATATACAACAGTGCAGCTAGACTATGACTTTATAAACTCTGACAACTATAACATATTTCTATTGGGATTCACAGGCATGAGTTGATGCTGGCAATGCAAACAACCACCACGCGGCGTTACGGGGTTGGAGTCAAGTACAATCAAATTCCTCAAGTAGATTCCCGTACTCTTCTGCTTGAGCTGTCTGGCTTCTCCAACCTAGGCTCTGTGTTGTTTTTGTGATGGGTATGTAGAGCGTAACAACCGGGTTCCTGGACCGCGATCTCGGTGGTCAGAGTGCGTATCATAGTAAATTGTGTCTTTTATCTCGCAACCAGCAACAAACACTACGTTGTTGCCCTGGAAACTGACAGGCGATGTTCGCGAGACTCCAAAGACTTGGAGATATCGTGCGAAGTGCAGCGTGCTGATTTTGCCCAGGGCCACCGTCTAGTAATAAAAGCTTTAACCATGATAAGATCCTACACTGAGTAGTATCTGGGTGCTGATGAGGACACAACTAACGACGAGCATCCACACGATGGTTGACCAATTGATGACGAGAATCCACGAGGGATGAGCAAGCAAGAACACGTCATGATGAGAGTCCACTTGAAGATGAGCCACCAACCACACATGAAGAGGCTCCCAAACGCCGCTGAGTGTCGATCTTTTCGAGTTTGCATCTCATCATACCCTGTTGCCTGGAAAAGATGTAATTCTTTCTTCACAAGAGTGGAATTAAAGGACCAGTCCAACATTCAATGACCTAAACCCAAAGGTGGCAAGCTATCTTCTTCTACAAGAGTGGGAAAAATAGGCCAGCGCAATGTTTCAACGACCCAAACCCAATTCTTTCTTCTTTCTTCTTTTGGGCCCATGACTCAGACTCATGTGGTGGGAGGGGCTGTCCAGGAGGAAGAAGATGAGTATGCGAATGAGGTTTTCAACGATCCGCGCTTGGACGAGGTTCCCCTTCAGGCAGTGGGCCTGGCAGTGCTGCTGCTAGCGCTGGGTATCCTGTTCCTGGGTCTCAGCTATCTGCACGCTGCGGGGCATGTGGAGGGGCATGACCATGGCCACATTGGCTTCCTAGTCCTGGGAATCCTCACTTTCCTTCCAGGCAGGGCTCTCCTTCCAGCACCCCCACCTCGCTTCTCCCGCCCCATCCCCCCCCTCCCCCTCTCTGTCCCCGCTGTGTGTGCCCGGGGGGGGGGGGGTGGGCGCGCCCTTGCAGGCAGGCGTGCGTGTACGTGCGTGCACGCGTGCTGGCATGCGAGTGTGCGTGTGCGTGCGTATGTGATGTGTTTGTGTGTGTGCGTGTTGGGGGGGTGCGTGCAAGTGGGTATGGAGTGGGGAAACAGGTGGGAAGGAGGGTGACGGGGGGCAGGGCTGGATGTGGCAGAGAAAATAAAAATAGGGACAGAGAGAGAGGGGGGGAAGAGGGAGGGAGGGAGAGAAAGGGGGCGGGACCTAGCCAGCGTACAAACACAAGAGTAAGAGAGAAGAAGATGGGGCAAACGAGCAGGGGATGGGGGGCAGGAGAGAGAGAGACAGAGGGACCGGGGGGGTGTGGATAGAGTTTTTTGAAGGTAAGGGGGGTTATGACTGCCTCTTGCAGTTCAGTCCCTGCCTTCAGAGTTGTCCTGCCAGGGGGAATTTGCCGTCTACCAGCTCACGCACAATGTGGAAAACCACATTATCAATGTAGAAAACCACACTATGTAGGAAACGACATTATCAATGTAGAAAACCACATTATCAATGTAGAAAACCACATTATGTAGGAAAACCACATTATCAATGTAGAAAACCACATTATGTAGAAAACCACATTATCAATGCAGAAATCCACATGATCCGCATGCTCCCCCACATATTGGAACCATTGGTGGGATCGAGAATTTGGGGTTGAGAGGCATGTGATGCATAGAAGGGGCATTGCGGGCATGCAACAGGATTCCGCACCCATTTGCAGCTAATGCAAAATGATTACCAGGTCCAGAGATTTGCAGCTAAAGCTGGTCGATCAACAGGGTCGAGTGCCTGCGTTCTAGGAAACTCGAAAGTGTAAACTCGAAAGATTCGGCGGGATTGTGTCAAGTAGGTACTGAAACAAGAGAAGTTAAGGCAGGCTTTGACAAGTAGTTCTTGCCATAAAACAAGCTACAGCAGGGTTGCGGCCTGTAGTTGCAGACGTAGAAAAAGTTGGGGCAAGGCTTCCGGCAAATGGTTTCTAGCCATAGAAACCCCATGAGCTGCATGTGTTTGCACCCTCAAGCGCGCTCCAATAGGATCATGGCTCAAACAAGCATCTTTTGGAGCAGCATGCAATTGGTCGGTCAAGTAAGCATTGAACCAATTGAGCCCCCAACCAACAATTTTTTATCGATCCGTCAATCAATCGAAATCAAAGAAGATAATCCTTCCAATGAACCATCCATCAGATGAGCTGATGAACCAGTGCTCGAATCCACAGATTTAATCATAAATCAATCCACCAAACAAACCATCAGTTATCCAGCCGGTCAGTCCATCACGTAATCAGTCAGTCTATCACGTAATCAGTCAGTCCATCACGTAATCAGTCAGTCCATCACGTAATCAGTCAGTCCATCCCGTAATCAGTCAGTCCATCACGTAGTCAGTCAGTCCATCACGTAGTCAGTCAGTCCATCACGTAATCAGTCAGTCCATCACGTAATCAATCAGTCCATCACATAATCAGTCAGTCCATCACGTAATCAGTCAGTCCATCACGTAATCAGTCAGTCCATCACGTAGTCAGTCAGTCCATCACGTAATCAGTCAGTCCATCACGTAATCAGTCAGTCCATCCCGTTATCAGTCAGCCCATCACGTAATCAGTCAGTCCATCACGTAGTCAGTCAGTCCATCACGTAATCAGTCAGTCCATCACGTAATCAGTCAGTCCATCCCGTAATCAGTCAGCCCATCACGTAATCAGTCAGTCCATCACGTAATCAGTCAGCCCATCACGTAATCAGTCAGTCCAAGAATTCGTCAGTGAGTTCTCCACCATCATGACGATGGTAATCACATTAACCTGACATGAACTTGACATTAACCTGACATCAATCTGACATCTGACATCAATCTGACAAGTCAAAGCGTGTTTCTGTGAGCAGGTTTCTACACGACACGCATAGCCTATTACACGTGGAGGGGGCGCCCAGGGTACTCATACAGAGCTATCCCAACCTGACGATCTTCTCCCGCGGTCCCTCCCAGGAGCTTCAGAGGCCCTTACCCGCCGGACACCGTGCTTTGGGGGTGTCCACATGCGCCCATGTGGGGAGTACCACTAGTCTTGGGAGCGATCCTGCTCCTGGGCACTGTACAAGCAGAAACCGATCCCTTCGCTCTACTTTTTGAAGCCCTGGATTACTATGGACTTGAAGCAGGTAGCGCTCAATGTACCGCTCCAGGATGTGCCTCCACCGCTGGCTGTCCTGCTGGGGACCCACTCATTCCCATATGCAGTTTGGTTAAGAGGGACTGCCGACTCGTGGGTACCGGGTTCCATCGGGAGCTGGTCTGCGGGATCACTCTGAGATGCAAGAAACCTGGGAGGGTGGCCGCTGTTGGCGGTACAACGGCATCTAGGTGTCCGAGGGGTCCAGGTGGTGGCGCCGAGGGTGCTGATTGGGGCAGTGCAGCGCAAGGCGACCTTCTGAGCGGCTATGGGCTTGACAGCGGTGGCGGCAATGGGCGTGACCGTGGTGGGGTTCCTGATGCTGGCAGTACAGGGACAGCCAGCAGCTGCGACAGGGCAAGGGCTGCCGCACATTCCGAGGTTCACGGGAGCATGGCGGAAAGCCATTGGGGCAGTAGTGTTGGTACAGGAGGGGACGCCAGGAGTGCCGATATCGGCGGTACAGTGCCAGCTGGCGGCCAGGCCGGGGCGGCCAATGGGAGCGGCGCGGCTGCCGGAGCCTATTTTGGCTCGTGCCGTGTGGCGGTGCTCCAAGCGCTGCCCGCTGGGGTGTTTGCGGACCCCTGGGAGCTGGCCAGGTGGAAAAGGGACCGGGGCAGGAACCCTAAACGCGTTGGCGCTTTTAGGGTTTTCGGGCCGGTGGACGTCGAATCTGTGGAAACCCTGGCCGAGCCGACCCTGGTTGCGGCTGAGACCCTCCTGACCCGCAAAGCCCCTAGGGGTCCCGCGGCAGGCAAGGCTCCCTTTGCAAGAGAGGAGGGTCCCGCGTGTCATCGGTGCGCACCTTGCCCTGCAGCGGAAGCAGCAAAAGGGAGATCGGACGGGGGCGTACCGCCTGAAGGTGGCCCCAGCAACCCATGTGGGTCTCCAGAAGGGGCGGAACCTGTACCGCATACGGGTGGACTGGGGGCAAGGGCTTCCAGCCCCTCTGGCGGTCCTCCGGAAGGGGCAGCGCATGTACCGCATCACCATGGACATGAGGACGGGGCAGCATGTGTACCGCTCAGCCAAGGACATGAAGAAGGGGCGCTGTGTCCCGCATGGGTGCTCCTGGAAGGGGCGGTACGGGTACCGCTCCACCAGCGGTACCCGAGGCCTACCACAGGACACCCTGTGGACACCCGGAGCGGCCTCTTGGGGTTCCTTGCCAGCGCGAGAATAGAGTTCCGCCTCCCACCCCCGCACGTGTTGCTAGGGTGCAGAGCAGAAGCCATGCCCTCGCTTTTGCCAAACCACCAGCGCTTCTGCCACACAAACGCCACACAAACCGCAGTAAACGCTGGTACTGAAGCTGACCGAACGCCCACCGTAGGTGACCACAAATCCTCCCTCCTGGGTGACCCCGGGAGCAGGCGGGCGGCAGAGGGGGCCGTGGATGGACAGCACCGGCCCGGGCCGGGGGGCGTCATGTGGGCCCATGTTGCCCCATGTGGGCGCATGTGCAACGGAGAAGGTGCAGCTGAGGCGTGTCAGGCTGGTGCCCCACTCACGGGGGACGACCCTGGGGGACCACTATGGGAGGCCGCCGCGGGGAAGACCGAGCACGGAGCCTTTGTGGGCCCCATCACGCTGCTGTTTGTGGTCGGATGCCTGCTCTTGGTCCTGCGTACTGCCCATGTAACGGCCAGCGCCACTGTGTGGGACTGCGACTGTGATTGAGAAAGCCGCCATTGTGTGCGTGCGAGCGGGCGGGCGGGCGTGTGTGTGTGTGTGTGTGTGTGTGTGTGTGTGTGTGTGTGTGTGTGTGTGTGTGTGTGTGTGTGTGTGTGTGTGTGTGTGTAGATGGGCGTGATGCCTGTGCAATAGAAGCAGCATGTGTGCACATGTGATGCATCTGCAAAGCAGACAACTCAATCACCCCTTTTTGGCAGACTGTGGGGATGCCGACGGCAAGTCGGGCCGGTTTATTTCTAGCCACGAAATGTGAATGTGTGCGGGTCCATGTGCGTGTGCGTATGCATGTGGGTGCATGTGTGTGTGTGTGTGTGTGTGTGGGGGGGGGGTGGAGAGAGCGAGAGAGAGAGAGAGAGAGAGAGAGAGAGAGAGAGAGAGAGAGAGAGAGAGAGAGAGAGAGAGAGAGAGAGAGAGAGAGAGAGAGAGAGAGAGAGTGAGAGAGAGCGAGAGAGAGAGAGAGCGAGAGAGAGAGAGAGAGAGAGAGAGAGAGAGAGGGAGACAGACACACACACACACACACACACACACACACACACACACACACACACACACAGACACACACACACACAAACACACACACACACACACACACACACACACACACAGAGAGAGAGAGAGAGAGAGAGAGAGAGAGAGAAGAGAGAGAGAGAGAGAGAGAGAGAGAGAGAGAGAGAGAGAGAGAGAGAGAGAGAGGGAGGGAGGAGGGAGGGAGGGAGGAGGGAGGGAGGAGAGGAGAGAGAGAGAGAGAGAGAGAGAGAGAGAGAGAGAGAGAGAGAGAGAGAGAGAGAGAGAGAGAGAGAGAGAGAGAGAGAGAGAGACACAGACAGACACGGTACGTTGGCACTTGAAAGTTTTCTGAAAAGCAATTCATATGTAATCGAGTCGTAATGTAGACGAATCTAAGATTGTGCCAATCGAAAAACACATCTGATATTTGTCGGAATCTCCACTGAACCCGTTCTGGATAAAGGTCCGATCAGCACTGTTGATTTTGACATGCTGGTCTGACAATACAAGAGCAGAAGCATTTGTGAGGGGTGCTTCTGTGTCACTACATGGCAGTTATACCCCTTTCTTGTTTTCGGATCCTGACTCTGGATATTCATGAAAAAATATCAATAATATTAGATTAATCATGAACAGAGGTAAAACGACTAAGAAACTTGGATGTTTGATGCATTCACAAGTATGAAAGTGACACTCGACAAGAAGAAGTACATTTTGTTACAAATATGCAGGTTTGCACGATCCTCAGCCTATGGAGGTGGATGATGCACGGCCATTCATAAACTGCTGTTGAATCGCTCCACGGCTCCCCGCATGGGGGGACCTCCGGGTCAGTGATTGACGGACCCCGACACGCGCGCGCGCGCGCACACACACACACACACACACACACACACACACACACACACACACACACACAGTAAGGCAGGCAGGCAAACATCTTAATATGGCGTTTCAAATGAAACGCCATGTTGCAACAAGGGGGGGGGGGGTCCTCATGTGGATACATCTCATATATGTCTTAAGAACGTTCAAAATCGAAGAAGTACCTAGTCGCTCCATCACACGAACCCCCCCCCCCCCCCCCCAGCACCACAGTTCCCAGGGTACCATGACACTCATGTGACACGGAAACCAAGTGCTGAAAACCCACCACAGCAAATGCACAAGCATCCAATGTCCCATCATATCAGATGGAAACTGTGTATGTCTGTCAATACACCACTTGGATATCTTAAGCAACAACCAACACAGCAGACATATCCTTATTGCATTGTCAGGCATCAGCAAAACATGCTGTCAATCAGAGCGGATCAAGCTTGGAGTTCAACAAGCATCTAGAGAGGTATTTCGTCGTCTCTTTTCAGTGACTCACAGATACGATCCCCCAACTGGAAGGTTGCACCATAACCCACAGTTGCAATGTTTTGCCACCCCACAACAAACCACATTCTAAAAATAAATAAATTTTAAAAAGAAAACCCTCTCGAATTTCTGGATCCTCAAATACTGTCAGGGAAGTAAATGCCCGCAGACCCACTGAGCACCCTCAAAGGATCTTGGGCACAAGCCCCCACCCTTGTTCGATGCACAGCCCTCAACCCATCTGGTGTGATCCTTCATCCTATTCAGTGCCAAGTACAATCTCTTGGAGACCTCATGCTAATGCTGGCCTGGAGTAGGACCGCATCCGAAAGCCCATTCCCATCGATCGGTTCAAATACAAGTCAAGCCACCCTTGTGTAGTCTACTACAATGTCTAAACATAGAATCACACCATTCCAAATATGACCTCCAACCACGAGCTCTCAGCATGACATCAAATTTGGCGCACAATTCCACTTGAGCCAGGAATAGACTGCACAACTTCCACTCGAGCCAAAAGACACTTCAGCAAGACACGTTACACAGCATGGGTATCCCAGCCAGGATACACAGGCCTACTTAATGATCAACACGGCCAACCAGGCCAGGTCAAACAGCAACCCCACAAGGGGTACTGCAAGGACTCCTCATGTGAAGCAGCGACGATGGGATGGCCAAGAGCCGAGTCACGCAAGGACGAGGTGGGCCTGGAAGGCGATGCGCTGCCGCACCTCCGAGGGCAGGCGGTCCATTGCGCCCCACAGGGCCGTCAATGGGGAGGGGCCCCTCTGCTTGGCCAGCTGCCCTGCCTTGAAGAAGGCTCCCGCCAGCGCGGCGGCCCTCTCCCGTCTCACCGCAACCAACTCGCCCAGCGGGTGGGGCAGAGCGTCGCCCAGCTTCTGCGCCAGGTACAGAACCAACTGCCAGTCCACAGGGCAGGATCCGCCGTTGCAACCTTCCAGGGCCCAGCCCGCCAGCTTCTGGGCTGTGGCCTGCACCGCCGGGTCGGCCCATGTGGGGCCCATGTGGTCACACACATATCGCAGCACCGCCAGGGACGGGCCGGGACTCCGCTGCCAGAAATCGCCCTCAAAGGCTATGCTTGAAGGCGGTCCCCCGCCTTCTGGAAACCCAGCTGCGCGTGCGTGCTCGCAAAGGCACTGCAAGCACTCCAGCCAGTTGCCTGGGGGAAGCTTCGGCCATGGCCGAATCTGCTCGGCTGTGATTGCCAACTCGAAGGCCCTGGTGGTCCACGGGGCTCCGTTCGCGAGCGCATACCGCAGCACTTCCACTCGGCCTTCTGCAGCGGCCACATTGGTGAAGGAGCCGTGCCAGGAGGCGCCCAGCTCGATCATTTACCTCAGCGCGTCCTCTCCGAAAAAGAACGGCCTGAACTTCTTCAACTCCTCTCGATCAATCTTGCCACTGCTCTGGACCGCTAACCGCAGGCATTCCAGCTTCATTACATTGGAATGCCCACCTACCCAATCGATCGCCGGGTGGCACCACCCATGTTGCACTCTGTGTTGCTCGTACCCATTGGCATACAGCACCTGCATGATTTCCAAGTTGCCGCTCCGGCACGCCGCGCGCATTGCCAGCTCCCAGCATGGGTCTCGCACCCGCTCAAGGCAGTACTGCACTACCTCCAACGGCTGTCCGACACATATAGCCCCCAGCATATCGCACCCATTAAGGTGCCACCTGCAGCCACAGCCCTGCAGGAAGTCCATGAAGTCTATGATGGCCCGGGCGGGGGCCATCGTAGACCTGGCTGTCCACCTCAGCAGGGGCAGCTGCGGCAGACCCGGGTCCAGGTCGAATAGGTACTTGAGGCAGTCCACTTGTGCTCTCTCAGCTGCACTTTTCACCGCCTTTTCAAAGTCCAGGCACCCGGCTCTGCACCCCACACCAACCAGATAGGACATCTAAAGGCTCTTGAAGAAGTCTGCAAAGAGTGTCCAAATGAAGTTGTGCAAGTTCTAATTTGCTTTAGAACTCTGGTGGGGGCAGAAGGGCAGGCAATATGGCATGAGCTGTGTGATATCGCCCTAATCCCCATATGTCCATGTCACAAGCAACACAGTAGACGAACGTTTCGGCAGAAATGCGGCAGGAAAATAAATGGAAACAATTAAGCCCGAATCCAGGGTCCAACGACCAAAAACTCGGCAGGAACACCAACGACACATGCAAGAAAAGTTTGGACAACACAATCGTGATGTGAGTTGCTGGAGACGGATTGCTTCAGTGCGCCGCCCCGCACGCCTCACCTCTGGAGAGCGTAGAGGCAGTCCAAGCCGCCCTTCCGGGAGATGCCGGGCGTTGCGGCGTCACTCCCGAACCACTCCAGGAGGGCCCCAGGTATTCTGCACAGCCCTCTTCCGTGACGTCCTCCGCAGCCTGCTTGATGTGGATTAATATGTCCTGGCTGCGCTCTGCGACGCCTGGGCTGAGAAACCCATCCGGAAGCAAAGCCGCACGGTGGACCTCCTTCAGCAGAGGGAGGCTGCCGGCCCTGGCAGCAATTCCCAAGGTGACCACGTCGCAGGGGCATCCCCGGGATGCCGCAAGGGACAGAAAAGCTGGCTTTCCCTCCTGGGCAGCGAGGCGGCAGATCCACACGGAGCGGCACCTTGCCTCCAGGAGTGCCTCCAAACACGCTGGCATGGGGTTCCGCACGGCTTGGCAGTACACATCCAGGGCGGGCATGCACTGGTTGCGCAACTCATGTTCCGGACATGACAATCGTGGGCAAGGCCAATCCTCCTTGATCAGGTCCCGGCTCTTCAGCATATCCCACATGTGCCAGGGGAGCTCCGCATCAAAGCTTGAAGGCCACCCACTGCAAAGAGCCAGGACAGCAGGTGCGCGTGGTCGGGCTTGCATGAGGTGAAGGCCGCATGCCAAAATTCAAGCTTGCGGGCTTCTCCCGCGGAGGCCCGGGCGGGGCTGTCCAGCGGCAGGAAGCGCCCCGACTCCGACAGGCCCTGCAGCCACAGGAGGTGGCCCGCCTCCGCTGCAGCCACATGGCTCCGGCAGCACTGCACAAGCAAGCAAACCCTTCAGTTCGGTTGCTGGTATCAAGTACACGCAAGTGTATTTCTTATCCATGCACTCAAGTCCCCTTTCCCAACCGCACTAGACACCCCCCTACCCCCACACACCCACACACACACAGAGGTATGCATGTACGACTTCAGGCATGGGTGCCGTGCAAATGTGTGTCTGCGTGTGCATGTGCGTGTGTGTGGCCCGCCCGGGCTGCATTTTTGTAGCCCCAACAGCACTGCCGTGCAAGAAATCACTCGTCAGACCAGTTGAGTAAGGTTGGGCTCAATGCGGGATGCAGCTGTCTGCACTTCATGTGGTTAAGACGGTTCATAACACTGGCATAATTACTTTTACAGCAGTCATCGTCATTTGGAAAGGATCACTGCGTGGATGAGATCTGCAGACATAAGGGGCCTGTTGATTCGCAAACGCGGTCTACCTACACGCACAGGTTGGAACATATTGGAGAACATCTGCGTGGCGTGCTTACCCGCTCAAGCATGCGCGCGCGCGGGCACAAACACACACACACACACACACACACACACACACACACACACACACACACACACACACACACACACACACACACACACACACACACACACACACACACACACACACACACAGTCACTCACTCAGCTTTGCCACGTTTGTAGACGGACCAGCAATCCTAGCTTGTTCTTGATCACTTGAGTGTACTGCGTCATTTAACTGTGCTTCAATGAAGAATGCATTTTCTCAAACGAGTTTTTAACGAATCAGGCATCAACTCATGGCAACAATTCAATAAGTATTCTTGGCTCAATGTGCGTGGGGTTCGTTTCAAGGAGGCTCACACCTCCGGGACATTCATGACTTCAACAGCTTTATGCTTCAGTCTTTATTGCCTTGCCTCAACAGCAAGCCTCAAAAGTGTCAGAGCTATGCTCGACCCTCCCTTCTGTTCCGGGTGCCCACAGTTTAACCTCGTCAGTTCAGGTCGACGTGTCAGCACTGAAGCAACAAGGTTTGCAAAGAGTTAAATCCCGGCCAAACCACGAACTGGCGATTGATTCAGATTCAAATAGTGATGCTCTAGAATCTTAGCACTCCTACGGTAGCAGTGCTGTCACAGTGTGAGTGTTGCGCTAGTTTTGGAACAGCCTTCATTTCGTAGATCTGTACGGATATTTCCCAATTTGCGCAACTTCAATGACACGTTTCCCATAAAAATGTCCTGTCAGATCCCGGATCGGACCCACCGGACATTGCTTGGAACCCCAGACTTGACGCCTGGGAGACTGCGCAGCTCTCCGGAAATCGATCTTGAGACGCCTCGTGCCATCTTAATCATACAAGTTGCAACATAATAACGAAAATTAGAAAGCGCAATCAAGCTCATACCGTAAATGGTGATACAAAGCTGTTACTCAAATCTCCTCTAGAGATCTCCTTCGTTTTTTTCTTGTTGAAAGCGAGTTTAAGTAAACCAGCCGCGAGTTTGCACGAGATCATACAATTTTTCAGTGGACAAACGGTTTGATTCCAAGAAGCAATGGCGAATCCGTGATGGGGGTCGAGTTTGTGGTTCAAATTGAACCGGTCAAGGGGCGGGAACTTAACGCCGGGAAGCCTGTGGGTCCAAACTACTAGATGCATATAAGAAGGTGCTCTGTAAGATCACCGGTGTTCGTTCGAATACCCCAGAAGATATTCTCAATATAGGGTAGGCAAAATGGCGTAAACTCAAATCAAGATTCGAAGTGCAGTCTGGGATGCAACGCTGGAGCTCTCTGAACGCATTGGTCATGGGATGTAACACTATTAATATTACATGTAATAGTACATTCCATTACAATGCTACCGTATCGGCGATGTTGATTTCATAACAATATCTCACTTACTTCGAGAGCATTAAAGCCTAGGAAATGTCTGTCGCAAGACCTTTAAAATAAAATGAAACCCCAGCGAATTGTCCCCCCCCCTCCCCCCAAAAAAACCTAACAAACCCCCGGAAATTGTCAAGTTTTGGAAGGCGCTTTAGCGAAGTGCGATATTGATACAGTATTACATCCCAATGAAGATCACAAGCCCAGAGTTGATTCAAAGTCACTTTGACTTCAAGGTTGGCGAGAGGAATCTTAAGGGGGGAGGGAATCCCCTGTCGAAGCTTCCTTATAAATCAACAGCGTAGTCCCTCTCATCCCCCATCGTCATAGGATAGAGGGACTTGTACACACACACACACACACACACACACACACACACACACACACACACACACACACACACGCGCGCGCGCGCGCGCGCGCGCACTCGCACACACGTGCGCGCGCGCACACACGCACATGCGTGTGTATCAACGGAAAGCACGCCGACATACACCGGAATGCGCAAGTGCGTGCAAAAACATACATTGCCGGATAGCAAATCGCTGTGCTGGCACTCTACCGGGTTGAGACACTACTGCTTTCTAGATGGCAACAAGCTTAAGGCTGGCGTGCAACAGCGTCGGTAAGGGTGGTAATTTGCTGGGGTACCAAGCCCCTACCAATTAGCTGGGGTACCGAGCCCCCGGCCATTTCCTGGGGTACCAACCCCCCATCCTCCTCCCCAACCCCCATCCAGACTCCGGAGGGATCCCCTGGCCTTCAGGAGACCTACTGAGGATACGCTTGCCAACCCAAAGATGCTTTTTGAAGCTCGTCAGCAAGCCGCAATGGCAACACTAGTGTGCAGGACAGTACTGTGCAGGGCAAGGCCGCCTCAGCCTCCCGCTGCTTTAGAGGGGAATGAGGCCATGCTTGAACGGAGAAGTCCATCACGATTCTTTGCCAGCCTGCGATGGCAAATATTGAAATGTTTATACCGGCCATAAATAATGTCGTCGGCAAATCCCCCCTCAGCCTCCCGCCGCCTTTGTGACAAACCCTTTTTTTATTTCTTCTTTCTTTTCTTATTTACGTTCTTTCTTCAAAGAAGGTAATTGGGTTGGATTAAAAACATCATGGCACGTGGCCTTCATGGTGTGTCGGCGAGCCGCAATGGTGCTGTTGTGCTGGGTAAACATTGACATTGCCGACGAACCATGAAATCTTCAAAGACCAGGTGCCACCATGTTTTCAATATAATCAATTACGTTTTTTAATGGTGCACCTTCTTTGCTGAAAGTAGTCTGTTACCCCCCTTTCCGGGTAAGCCTCCCACTCCCTTCAATGAAAGACGGTACACGTGACCCACGTGCCTCTCATAGCTCGTCTGCAGGCCGCGACGGCGGCTTGTGGGGCGTCGCTCTGGCGACCGGAATATCGCCATACGGGAACAGTCGTTGCCACTTTGACGCCTCCCGGATCGGAAGGCCATTGAAGAGCGGCCCGAACGGTCGACGGGGGATGAAGCGCCCAGCTCCCTCCTTCACGTGCAGCACGCCCTTGTCCCAAACCACCTTGCCCTGGCTTATGGTGGTTATGACCTGCACCGGAAAAACCCATTATGTGGAGAAATACGTTCAATCTAACACGTTCAATGAAGATGCGTTACCCATGTCATGTAACGGCCGAGCTCTTTTGATTTCTGAGTGTAAGGACAATGTGCAACGAACAGACAAGGGTGCTCTTTACATAGCCATTGGAGGATCATTACAACAGGATTGTTGAGGTTTCTAATAACTTGGAAGGCGACAGAATCCGGGTTGACGGCGCTGTGGCATAGTTCAGTCGGAGCCTTTCAGCAAAGCCACTGTTCAGTT